>ML682065.1:145306-176733 GCA_007922195.1 Podocnemis expansa
GGGGGGCGGGGCTCCCAGGAGGGCGGCACGTGGCTGGCTGGGCCCCGCCCCCCGACACGTTCCCGCCCCTCGGGTTCCTCATTGGCCCGTTCGCAGCCCGGAGCCCCGCCCCCAGGACGACCCTCCTCCTGGGCCCCGCCCCCTCGGGGATTCCCGCGGCCGCCGGGGAGGCGGAGTCGCCTGGTGTCGTCACGGGGCCCCGGAACAGCCCTGGCCAATGAGCGAGCCGGGAGCTGGGGCCGACTTCGGGCCAATGGGAGCGGGGGGCGGGTCCTGCCGAGCCCGAGCCGAGCGGCGCGCGCCGGGAGCGGGCGGTGAGTGCGGGGCCCCTCCCCCCGGCCCCTCCCCCCGCGGCTGGCGGCCGCCGCTCCCCTCACGCACCGGGCCGGCGGTTTCCACCCGCAGCCCGGGTGAGGCGCCGCCCCAGGCCGGAGGGAGGCGGGCCCGGTCCTGGCGCGTGCGGCCGGGGGCGGCGAAGGCACGAGGCGGGCCGTGCGGAGCTGGCTGCCCGGGGTTCGAGCCTGAGGCCCGCTCCGCTCCGCTCGCCGTTCCCGGGTCAGCCGGGCCTGCTTCCCCCGCCAGCCCGTCCTGTGAGTGCCCCCGACCTCCGGGCGCCTGAGGAGGCGGGATTGTCTCCCACGGAAGCTCCTGCGGAGAACAGGCCTCTCCCTCTGAGGGCGCCTCGCTGGCTGGGCGCCTGGGAAGGGAACCTGGCAGCCGGGCCTGGACTGGCGCCCGGCGACCTGTCGCCTCGGGCCCCCTCCCCAAACTCTAGTTTTGAACCTGTAACCCTCACACCCCTCCCCCTTGTTTCTCCAGCTGCTGTCCCCTGTCAGCTTTCGAGGGACCGCTGAGCACCACCTCCCCTTAGGCTGGGGGAAGGTTTTAGAAATGGGTGGGTTTACGCCCACCCCCGGCCCAGGTTCTCCCATAGCACCGCTCTCCTCGGTGCGTTGTCGGGCGTCGAAGACTAAGGTGCCGCTCGTGGCAGGCAGGCAGGCCGTGGAAGCGCGGGAGGCGGCTGGGTTGCGGGAGGGTTAAACGGGACTGAGCGGGCTTGCGGAGAGCCGGGCAGGGAGCGCTGGCTCTGAAGTCAGCGGGAACAGGTGAGAATCCCTTTGGTCCCTGGCACATGTGGGTGACAAGTGTCTAAATGCTCCGGGTCAGCGCTCGGGAATTCAGCAAGCTTCACAGAGGCTGGAGCCTGGGCTTGTGGTGTCTGCAGAACCTGAGCCTTCATTCTCGTTTGCTTTTAAAAATAGCCCAGCTTTTCCAGGGTGCCCAGCTCCGGCAGAATTGGCCGGTATCCCGGGCCTCTGGGATTCCACTCAGTGTTTCCAGCCCTTCCTGTGCGGAGGAGAAATTTCACAGCCTGACCCGGTGCTGGGCCATCTGCCTGAATCTGTTGATGGACAACTCCGGGGCACGTGGTGCTGCTCCGGACTCTAGTGATTTCACTGCTGCCCCTTGGGACTGAATGGGGGGCTGGGAAGTGGACAAGAGTCGTGGCAATTTCCTGCTTAGCTGCTGCTGGTGGGTCTGTTTGGGGGCAGGAGGAGCCCCAGAAATAGAGCCTGGGGGGAAGGGGAGAGTAGCAGACACGCTGGAGTAGATCCTCCTTCTGGCAGGCAGAAGGGCAGGGGATGCATGCCAGGAACAGGTGGAGGAGTGGTTCTTTCTGACTGATCAGACAGCACATACAGGCGAGGTGCTCCTACGAAAAACAGCCCTTGGACTGTATTGGGGGGCAGCATCCTGAGAGGGGTCTTGACACCCTCTGCTCCCCTCCAGCAGCTGTGGGCCAAAGTGAGGGAAGCTCATCACAGGAACCCTCCTCCTGGATGTTGCTGGTGGGGTGCGGGCTCCCCTCACTCATTTTTCCTATTGTCTCTGGCTGGTACATATCTGAAACTTTTCAGATCAGAGGCTGAGCTTCGCTGCCTTCCTTCCTGCCACAAAGGGTGTATGTGTGTGTTTGTCAGAGCTGTGAAAGGCCAGCTGCAGCCTCATGCTTCAGTCAGGCCAAAGGCAGCTGGAGGAGTTTGGTTGGGTGGCATGAGGTGGATTAATGCTCTCTCAGAGGTTTGGGGGTGCAAAGTGCAGAGTGTTCTCCATCAGAAGAGCCGCTTCAGTGGTTCACTAATGCCTTGTTGAACGGTCAAGCGTACATGGTGATCTGCCTGGACGTGTGGCCACGAATCAGCTTTTAATGCCCTTTATTTGTACATATGCCCTCGTTTCTGCTGGTACGGGGATGTGTAGCATTGATGTTCAGTACTTGGAGGTTGCTGGCAAACAGAGGGGAAGGATGGCTCCATGGGCAGGGCTCTCACTGGGGGCAGGTCTGCAGTTCACACCTTGCTTTGGCTCAGGCCTCTCCCACTGTAGAATCACAAACCATAGATTTAGAAGTGACTGTCAGGATCATCTACCTCATGCCATGATGTGGGCTTTATGTCTAAACTAGGGGTGTCAGTTATTTAGCCTTGGTGGCCGTCAGCAACTCAGTCTGGAGAGCCACAAACTGATATGAGAAAAAATAAGCTTCGCCCCCATGGCACCCCCCAGGATGGCACTGGAGGCCAGCTGGCCGGCCACAGAGCACAACAGCCACACACCAGCTGGCCCCACCCCATCCAGCCTGAGGATGGGGCAGGCGAGAGTGCTGCAGCGCGTGTCCTCTGGCTCCAGCGCTGGCTGGGCCCCCTCCAGTGCTCCTCCCCAGGCTGGCCGCCACCGTGGCGGGAAGGTGCAGGGCCTGTGAAATCTGGCTCTGCCGTACTAGTTTGTTGCCCCTCCGCAGCCCAGCTCTCGGGGCCTTGGCCTTTCTGTCACTACGCCACTGACCCCGTGTGGGCTGCAGCAGAGCAGGTCATGGGCTGCATGTTTGATGCTTCTGACCTAAACCACCTAGATGGCTAGCTAGCTCCCTTTTGGAAACATCCAGTGGAGAGGCATCCACAACTTCTCTAGCAGTCTGTTCCATGGTCCTGCTGTTTCCACCCCAATAGGAATTTTTCCCCCCTGAGATTTAATCTAAATCTGCTCTGCTGTAGTTTGAACCCATTGTTACTTGGGGTTCTGCCAACCCAGAGCTCGTGGTAACTTTACTTTGTAGGAGGTGATGCCAGGACACAGCCAGGTGGAGACACGACCGTCCAGCCATAGGAGGACTGGTAGAAACATTAACACGACTGCTCTTACTTTAAAGCGAGACTGTACTAAGGCTCAAGCACTTACACGTGTCTGCAATAGGTTAGTGTGTGCGTGTGTGTGTGGGGGGTAACCTGAAAGAGAAGAGCCATTTTAAAAAAATTCTTCAATAAGCAAGTGTTTTGAGAGCCGCAAGGGGTGTAGTCTCCTGGTGGGGGGAGCTGGGCAAAGGTGCCTGCTGCAGGGTCCTTGGTGGGGGAGGGAACCCAGAACCAGGACCAGGCCCCCCACAGGGTCCCCCATGGTGGTGGGGGAGCTGGGAGCCTGGTGCAGGCCACCAGCAGGGCAGTCCAGGAGCTCAGTGCCCCAAGAGGCAAGCCAAAGAGCAGCATGTGGTTCCAGAGCCACAGGTTGCAGACCCCTGGATTAGTGAAACACTCTAGCCCTCAATAACTGCCTAAGTCTGGGCTGGGTTTTGAGTGGGAACAGCAATGGCTTTCTGATTGGCATGATCTTCCAGCTGCCACTGGAGGATCCAGAAGCTGTGTCCATGAAGAGATGTCAAGGAGTCCAAGCCTCTTTCCCTCTCCTCCCTCAACTCCTGTTTGACCTTGATGGTAGATGTGTCAAGAAAGAAGAAAAAAGAGTTAGATGCAAGGTCACCAGAATGCTTAATTAACTCCATGTGCTATGACAGAATCTATCTATCCTGAGATCTAGACAAACGTTTCTCAGGGGGCCTTGTATAAATCATCTTTTTTTTTTTCCAGCTTTTCCTGAAACACAGATCCTAGTGTTTTCACCAGACCATGGGGGTGGGACATGGGGGATGGAGGGTCAGGCAAAGGTTGAGCAAGAGGCTTCCCTCCCCTTCCCTCCTGGCTTAGTCATGCAAGGCTGCACAGGCCTGCAGAAAGGCTACTGAGTTTGCCTGATGTTAGCAACAAGTACGATAATATTGTATCATCAGGAGGTTTCTGGCTCTTTGACTGGCCTGTCAAAATCAGCACGTACATCACTGCTCTCTGCAGCAAGAGAGAACCCCTTTTCTCCCAGTCACTTATGGCAGCTTTTCAAATATCTGAAGATGCTATAGCATCCCCTCCTTCATGTCCTCTTTTCCAGACAACGTTCCTTCAGCCTGTTGCTCTTCACTGAAGATACTCTGTGCCCATGGGGGAGAGGTCTCCTGTTGGTGTAGTTAATCCACTTCTACAAGAAGTGATAGCAAATGCAAAGTCACATATTTAGGGACTAATAAGAAGAATTTTTGCTATAAACTGGGGATCCATCCATTAGAAGTGACAGAGGAGGAGAAGGACCTGGGCATACTGGTTGATCGCAGGGTGACTAAGAGCTGTCAGCATTACACGGCTGTGCAAAAACATGATGGGGTCCTAGGATGCATCAGGCGAGGTATTTCTGTAAGTTCACCCATCTTTGAAGCATCTGAGGAAGTGGGATCTTCTCCCACAAAAGCTCATGCAAAAAATAAATCTGTTAGTCTTAAAGTGCCACACAACTGCTTGTTATTTCCGTTAGAGACAGGGAGGTGTTAGTGCTGTTATACAAGGCATTGGTGAGATCTCGTCTGGACTATTGTGCACAGTTCTGGTCCCCCATGTTTAAGAGAGATGAGTTCAGATTGGAACAGGTACAGAGAAGGGCTACAAGGATGGTCTGTGGAATGGAAAACCTGCTTAATGGAAGAGACTCAAAGAGCTTGGCTTGTTCAGCGTAACCAAAAGCAGGTTGAGGGGAGATACGATTGCTTGGTGGAAATATGTCAGAGGGAGAAACGCCAGGGAGGGAAAGGAATTATTTATGTTCCATGCCAGTGTTCACACAAGAACAAATGGCTATAAACTGGCCACGAGGAAGTTTTAGAGTTGAAATTAGACTCAGCTTTCTAACCATCAGAGAAGTGAAGTTCTGAAACAGCGTTCTGAGGGGAGCTGTGGGGGCAAAAAACCTAGCTGGCTTCGAAACTAAGCTTGATAAATTTGTGGAGGGGATGGTTTGATGGGACAGCCTAGTCTGGCAATTGGCCGATTTTTCACTATTGCTGGTGAATATGCCTATGACCTTGTCATGGGATGCACATCTGTGCACCCTGGGTTATGATCTATATCAGGGTGGCCAAACTTACTGAACTCAAGAGCCACACTGAGGCATATAGCCATATACTGTTACCTACTAAATTGATTTGCTGATGTTCTTCTGCGAGCCACGCTTTTTTATTCAAGAGCAACATGTGGCTCCTGAGCCACAGTTTGGCCATGCCTGATCTATATGATTTTTCTGTTCACTTATGCACTTTGATTGTATGTTTTTATGGCAGTTACGCTATGCAAGGTTTCTTTATGGGTGCTCATAACCTATTCTACATGATTACTATGATGGTATGTTTTCTGCAGCCTCATGCATGTGTACAGATGTGTAGCATGGCCCAGGGGGTGGGAGGCAGACAGAACTCTCTTCCAGCAACATGTAAACAACCAAAGCTATGAGCAAGCAAGCAAGTGCCTGGAGGAGGCAACAAAGATATGTTAATTGAGTTCCCTGGCTCAGACTGGGCAAGGAAATCATCTCTGCCCAGAAGGGAAAGGGTTGTTAGAGTGTTTTGGAAACAAAGAGAGACACTTGGCAGGATTTGGGGCTTTTTGCCTGGGAAACTCCATCATGAACCAGCTCCAAGCAAGATCTGGGCTCTGCCTGACCTTAGGCAGGGACTGGCTGTTCAAACATCTAACAGCTGAACACCTTGAGCATAAACTTGTACTACGAAGTCTGTTTATATTAGGTTAGCATGCTTGTTTTACCTTTTATTTCTTTGTGGTCTCTCCTGAATCATTTATATTGTGATTCTGCCATGACTGTCCATATTCTCAGTTAGATTTATAATCTGATCAATAAACTATTAGTTGTTTTATCTAAAGCTGTGTGATCTTTACAGGGTGTCAGTGAAGGAAGCTGGGCATGATCCATTTCTTTGTTAAATGGATGGACTTGAGTGTATGATGGTTGTAGACAGTGGCTCCCGTGGTGGTATCTGGGGCTGGGGGTGCTTGCTGGGGGTCCATCCCTAGAGTAGCCAGAGGGCATATACCCACTGCTTGGGACCAATTGCACGTGAGAGGCTGGAGTGGACTGACTCAGGAGTGAGTGGGCACCTGGTAAAGCGTGGCGAATCAGGGTTCAGGAGTGGGAATTTGGGGGTCACAGTGGCACGCTGGACCAGATATGTGGAATAGCCTATCAAAGATGGATGTTAGATGGGCTGGGTTCTTGGTTACTACAGAGCATTCTTTCTTGGGTATCTGGCTAGCAAGTCTTGCCTACATGCTCAGGATTTAATTGATCACTATATTTGGGGAAGGGGAAGGAATTTTCCTGCAGAGGAGATTGGCTAGGGCTCTGGAGGGTTTTCACCTTCCCCTGTGGTGTGGGGCTTGGCTCTCATGCTGGTGGGTGAGGTTCTGTGTCCTGCGTTGTGCAGGAGGTCAGACTACATCATCCTGTTGGTCCCTTCTGACCCTGGAGTCTGTGTTGGTGGCGGAAGCTCTCCTGCTGATGTAGTGTCCACACTGACACTTAGGCAGATTGTCCACCCCCCTGAGTGATGATGTTATACTGAAGTAATTCTGTACTGGAGACTTGAGACTCAGCAAGTGTGGGTGTAGTTCCTTGCTCTACTAGAGGCTCCATGTGTCGCCTTGGACGAGTCATTTCCCCTGGGCTTCAGTTCCCATCTGTGCATGTGCACTGGGAGGTACAGAAGAGCACACGTTCTGTGAGAATAATGCATGGAAGACTGAGGTGTTCAGTTACTAGAGGGATGGGGGGGAATAGATGTGGCATACGCAATCCTGCCATTCTGATGGATTTCCATTTGTGCTGGATAATGGCCAGCTGAGATTGCCTGCTGCCCTGCCTGCTTGTAAACCCCTGTGAGCATGCCCTCTGTTGCAGAATCACGTTGCCCTCCTGTAGTTTGTTTTGTGGATAAAATATGCCCCTGGCCAATACTGTAGAGCAGTGGTTTTCAAACTTTTTTTCTCGTGACCTCGTTGAAAAAAAAACATTTATGCCCATAACCCAACAATTGCATCTTTGAGCAATGCACTCCAGTATTTTGGTGGAGGTGGCAGGGGGTGCCGTGACCCAGTACCTGAGGGTCCACAACCCAGTGCTGCGTCCTGACCCTAGGTTTGAAAACCACTGCTGTAGAGTGAGCATGAACTCTCTACCTTGATGTTGTTAGCAGGGTGAACACGATCCTTGGATGTACGAGCAAGGGGAGATCAAATAGCAACAGCAGTGTTGTCTTTACACGTGACACTAGTTAAATGAGACCTCTGCAAGATGCTGGGCACAGTTCTGGTGTCCATTTTTCAAGAATTGCTGGGAACCAGGAGGGGGTTCAGAAAACAGCTACCCATATGATTTGAGGTCTGGAAAACCCTGACAGAGCCCGTCATTTCGAAATAAGAAAATGTCGTGTGGACCTAATCTTTTTTTATTTCAAAATAGCCAGTGTTATTTTGAAATAAAAGAGCTGTGTGGACATACCCATGGATTCTTTCTATAGCAGTTGGGGACAAAATTTGCAAATCCTGGTTGGAGCTGTGATGTATACAGGAGATCGTGTGGGTAGTCCCAGCTCACCTACAAAGGGAACTGCTGTCTGTGTTTCATGACACTCAACAGGAGGACATCAGGGAGGGGCAGAACTGCCCAGTGTCTTGCATTTATGGGGTGGTGACCACTTGTAAGGATGGATGTGCAGCAGTTTTGTGACAACTGTTTGGCAAATGCTGACACCAGAAGAAGCACTATTAAAATTTCAGGTGTATGAAGGTCCATGAAACCCATGTGGTGTTATGATACTCAAATTTTAAACTGCAAAGAACTGGGCTACAGTGGGGAAGAGATTGCTTATCTTAATCCAGCAAAACAAGATATTGTAGTTTGCTAGACAAAGTCAGAAAAGACACACAGTGTGACTTTCTAAGTGAGAAGAATTAACCATTGCAACAATTTACCTAGGAATGTGGTGGGTTCTTTCTTCCTTTCAGTCTTTGAATCAAGACAGGTCTATCTCTAAAAGATTTGCTATAGCTCAAACCCAAGTTATAGTATCAATCCAGAAACTGGAGAGTAAGGTTCTCTGGCATGCATTACACAGGAGGCCAGATTGGATCACAGTAGTCTCTCTGGCCCTCTAATTAATGAATCTACCTCTATGGTCAACTAATTATCATATGCCAACCCGGCTGGTATTGACAATAAAACTCTCCCAGTTCATGCAGACCAGTAACTGTCCGCTGCCTGCTTTGAAAAGCTCAAATCTCATCCTATAGAGTAGGTTCAAAATTGATGTCCCTGTGTAACAGAGTGGGGAAAATGAGGCAGAAGGCAGGGCTGTGGGCTGGCCAAAGATGTTAACAAGACAGTGAAAGGGCTCAACTATCTTTAGGATTACTGACAGGAGCTTCGTGGAAGAATCAAGGGACTGAAAATCCCCATCTCTTATTGGGAAAGACCGAAGAGCCTGGCATAATTTACCAAAGATGATGAGTGAGTGAGGACATATGTCTGTAGGATCTAGGGAGGGTAAATTGGGAGTTTCTGATGTCCGTCTCATAATGCAAGCACAAAGGGATGTTCAGTGAAATGAAAAAGTAGGAAACTCAAAACTGATAAAAGGAAATGAATTTTTACATGGTGAATAATTATCCATGGTAATTATCACTGTTACATGATGCCTTTGAGGCTAAGAATTTAGCAACAGAAAGGGAATGGGCATTTATATGGATAACAAGAATATTCATGGCTCTGATAGCTAGTCCCCCCCTCCCCCCCAGCACTGGAAAGGACCTTGAACCTCATGCCTCAGAGATCAGTTGAAAGCTGAACTATTAGGGAATAGGAGGAAGACCTTCATAGGGGGCAGATTGTCCCACACTGCCCCATCAAGCAGTTGTGTCTGCATCTTCAGCTCTGCTGGGTCCCTGGGTTTGGGTCTTTTTGCATTAATGCTGTCTGTGAAATCAGGAGCTGGTACCTTCTTGTGAATATTTTCTCAGACCATGACTGCATTTAGCTGTGATGAAGGCCAGACTGATTCAGCCAGCTAATTCTTGACACCAGAGCTGGCACGCAGCAAAAATTTCCTTCTGGCCAGTGTCCAGCAAAGGGTCTAGGACCTCAGTTTCTACATCATGCATGAGTGTCTGTTATCACGGTGATAAAGAAAACCCACCGACTGCCATCTAATGCGATGGAGTTGTCCTGGCACTTCATGACTGCTGGGATGCCTCTGTTGAGTGCATCTTTTCCACACAACAGTTACATGAAACTAAAAAAGCTATGGGCTGTCACGCTGCTGCTGGGAGCCCCTGGCTCCCTTTGCGCTGCTTGGAGTAAAGGGTTGCTGGGCAGTGGCGGGTACTGTTCCCTGCAGAGGAGAGCATGGAAGCAGACAGGGGAGGGATGCAGTACAGGGTGGAGTCTCTGATGTGTCCTCTGTCAAACCACAAGTCTTTTTGGGTGGAGCGGAGGGGCAGAGTCCTTTTCTCCTCCCATCCATCAAGTAGGAACCCAGGGAGGAGTGCAGTATTTGCCAGAGACTGATCTGTAAGGTGGAATCAGTTATGCACGGTCCATGGACAATGCCCCAGTACAAACCCAGCACCCTTGTCCTTCCCAGTAGCTGCAGCTGGCAGGGGGCGCTGGGCTTCTGTTGGGGGTGTTGTCCCTAGAGGGCCATGTCCCAAGTCATATCTAGTATTGACCTGTGCTTTGAGGGTGTCTTGCAATTTTTTCACGCCGTGGACTGGATTGTCAGTGATCTCCACAAACTGTCCAAGCCAAGGTGAATGTTCTCCCATCTTAGCCCTGTGGGACAAGCAGGGTTTGGGAAGGGACAAAGAAAGGCAAAATAGCACTCTCATTGGTTAGCATGTTTCCAAACACGCACATTAGCACAGGAATGTAATGCCAGTGAGTTGGGGTAAAGGTGTGCCCTAGCAGGGCGGCATCCTCAGACACAGGGAAACATGTTTGGGTGGACTGGAGTTTAAATGATCTCTTTTTTTTTTTTTTTTTTTACAAACAGTGACACCTTTTTTGGCTGAAATAGCCAGTTTCTCTCCTCTCCTCTCTGGAGCAAACTGTGCAATTATCTCAAATGGGCAAGAATAATTTGGCTTTTGCTCAACACTATTCTTGGCCACTCATTATTACACTCAGCTACATCTCTCCCCCCCGTTTGAGATGCAAGGATCTCTTTCTTCCCCTGGAAACAGCAACACTGGAGGTGAGTCCCGGCTCTTAGGCTGAATCGAAGAGGAGCAAGTGAGATGGGCCAAAGGGCTACTTGGAGGGCGTCACCCGATCAGAGAGCTAGAAGCCAGTTCGACTGTCTCTGAGGCAGGCAGGGAAATGTCTTTGTTGTAATAAAAAGCCTGTGGTACCAAGTCTCAGGGCCTGGATCAGTTGACTTGTGGGGCTCAAGCTACAGGGATAAAAATAACTGTAGACATTCAGGCTGTGGCTGGAGACCTGCCTCCATAGGTCTGCTTTTGTAGTGTGGACATGCATCCACTTTCCCAGCTGACTTGGATGGATGAGGACGGCAGAAGATCGTGATTTTTGGTTTCTTGCTGGGGATTAGAATATTTCCATTTCAGCTTTGTAGGATGCCTAGTTACCATGAGTGACCCATCCGTGCCTAGGGCAGCCATCTGAAAATGTCAAGGTCGGGGCAGGCTGTGAAAGGAGACCAGATTACCCCAAACTGGTGAGTAACGCTGCATTTAGATTCCTTGACTGGTCACAAACAACACTCTTGATTGTCCACACTGATATCAAGAGCTATAATGAGAAATGCACAGCCCCCTTTATTACATTTCAGCCCTGGCTCCCAATCAACCAGTGGGTCCAGTAAAGTGAGACATTATTTTAAACTGCTCACTGTGTAAACTCTTCTCCTGAACGCCCAAGAGTTAGCCACTTTGCCAGGCTAAATTGGTTAGGCTCTTACCCATGGCACTGCACTGTCAGTCAATGTGTTAGTACCTGAAGATAAAGGTTTACTATAAAGGAAAGAAACAAATGGTCAGAGCAAACAACTGCGAGGTCTGTGTGCAATGGATTCTCAATAGAATTATGGGGATTTCTTTGGTGTGCAGCCAGTACCTAGAGGGTCTCTGTCCTTTGTTTCAATTTCTGCACCTGAAGCTAGTGGATAGAAAGCTGGAGTGAAGACGAGACGGAGATGGTGCAGCTGCATTTGTGTGTCTGTATTCTGCCATGTGGCTTGTTTCAAATGCAAGCTCATAGCACGCGGCAGGGAAAACGCTGGCAGTGCACCTGAGCAGAGGTGGAGCCCTGTGTGTCCTGATGACTCATAGTTGCATGGCTGGTTTCTCTTCTGGGGTTCATTGTACAGCTGATGATGACCCTCTTCAATGTGGACACTAATCTGCCCGGGGGAGGCTGTAAACGAGTAGCACAGCACCAGACCTATCACTCACCAACAATTTTGTCATACGTAGCAAATTATAGCCTTTTGCATGGTACCTGCCATGGCACATCTAGTACAGATCATTGCAATTTTTTCAGGTGGGTAGTAAATAGTAAAATGGTTGCCCCTAATTCAGGCAGTGTCACACCATAGTGCTGGGGGTAGTGGTGAAAGATGTAAACAGTCATAGCAAGAGCATCAGAAGGCAACAGAATAAAACTGCAACGATGGCCAGTTTTAATGTTTGATCCTAATTGCTCCTGGTCTTTTAACTTGTTGCTCTGTACCTTTCTTATCTTTGTTTTGCATATCAGAATTCCAGGTACTGGTCTGTGAAGGCACCTCCCTGGTCTGTACCAGAGCAGAATGTGAATGTATTTTGCCTCTGACAAGTTTTCTATTTTCTAATGCCAAAGCTGCCTCCAGCTTGGCAGAGTGGCGTGGGATACTTGACCTGGCTGAACAGAATTATGGGGAGAGTATGATAAATTCAGCTCATGTAACGTCTCAGCACTTCTAGAAAGAATGGATGTTAACAGCCTGCACATACCACCTATTCTTATGCTGTACGCTACGCTTAACATTGAGGTATTGGATGACAGGCAATGTAGGCTATTTGGTTAAAATGCTGTAAGAGTTCTGGGGAAGACTGGTTAGGGGATTTGCCTGATGTGGGGGGCACTGGCCTGGAAACACTGCCCTTGTTTTAAAGAGCGAATGCTTTGCAAATTGTCTATGGGGCACATGCTGTCTCCCTCCCGCCCCCAAAAGCACACAGTGTGTACTGTGACTTGTCAAAGAGGCATTGTTGGGTTGTAAAGCTCTTATGGGCTTAACATGCTGGCCTAATTTGTGGACTGTCCCTCTCTCTGGCTGCTTTGCTGGTAGATGAAACCAGCTGCTGCCAGGAGCTAGTGGAGTTGCCCCTTTGGTTTACATGGTACAGGCCCATGGTGTGGTATTGAAAATCCTGGGATCAAACTCTGCTTATGATTTGTGGGGAGGGGGCATGAGGGCGTGGAACAAGGAATTTACTGGCATGTGAGCTGGTATCCCAGAACCTTTTCTAGATGATGGGGAAACCTAGGAAATGAAATGCAAAAAAACTCTGCATCCTTAGCATAAGAGCAAGAATTCCAAGTTGAGCTCGATCTGGCCTGGTTAACACCTCTGTATTGCGAATGAGCGATGCAGGCATCTGGAGGGTGTGGTGAGAAGCTGCTGTAAATGGTAATGTGCTGGTGGATGCAGGGTCTCCACCCTGCGTCTTGTGGCAGAAGTATGAGCCGGGGCATTGCTGGCATTTAATATTCTAAGCTTGCGATTGAAATCACCCACTTGTCTCCACAAGCCAAAGAGGGTAAATAAACTGGCAGGGGGAGCAGAGCAGCATGCCCGGCACAGTTAGAAAGCTAAAGCATGCAGATTTATCCAGTTAGAAGGCTTGGGGAAGGAGCTGAAAGATGATGGAAATATGCACTGAGGTATTTACTGTAAACAGAGTGAAAAGGTTTTAAAAGATATTTCCTCTTTTAAAGTGGATTATCTTCCATCCTAGAATGAGAATGGAGCATTTGCTTGGAACTTAACTGATAAACGGCCCAGTCACTAGGAACACGGGTCACTCATGCTCCTCATACTAAATTTATCAGTATTCCCAGCTTGAATTCTTTCACCAAACAATTTTCACAATTATTATTCAAAACTTAGCATGGCAGAATCTACCATATTTTTTCCTGGGGCGCAGGAGGGGATTTTATGAAATCTGCGTGGAAGTAACTTTTAAAGAGGCAGTGTTGCATAGTGGTTAGAAGAGGGGCCTGGGAAAGGGGATGGCCTGGGTTCTGTTTCCACAGACTTCCTGTATGACTTTGGACGTGGGCTTGGAGGTAACCATTGCTAATTTTAGCTAAGGGCTCAAATGGGAACTGAGCTGTTCAATTGAGGTTAAATTGGTTAACATTCAGGGCAGGGCTGTGTAAGCACCCACAGCTGTGTCGCACTGATGGAGTGAATGCAAAATGGGAATCCACTAGCTGGCTGTGGCAGACAAAAGATTTCTACATTGTTCTTTTATGGACTCAGGATTAGAGATCTGAAATATAAGCCTAGGGAAAGAAGCCAGCTGTGTCCTACCTGAATATCTACTTTAAAACACAGGTGGGCTACTGTATCACGCCTCTTGATGGTCTTCCGTGCCATGCAGACTTACTGGTTCATCCCCTGTGGCTACTGGAACTCTTAAATCATAGCCCTTTGGTGTGAGGTTCATGGCAGTGTGATGTAAGTGTTCTTCCTTCCTCTTCATCACCGCTGCATGAGCCACCAGCTCGATAAAGATCCTTCACAGTCAGCGGCTTAGACAGGGTGATCTCAAAGCCCAGACTGTAGTCTCTTGGCACCCCTGTTTGGTGGGTGGGGGTAACTGGTGCACAGTGGGAGTGAGGATGAGTGAATGGCTGAACTGGGGAAAGAAGCCAGGAATCCAGCCTCCAGGGTATAGGTGCATCACAAAAAGTCTGGTTCTTAACCCAGGTTAGCTGGCTTGGATTAAAACAGCAGTGAAGACATGTGGCTCAGTCTTTAATTCTGGTTAGCAGCTTGAATTACAGTTGGTGATGCTCATAACCTGTCTTGGCAAACCTGAGTTAAGATCACCTGTTTTGCTGGCTGCGTATATGCCCCCTGGATCCCCATTCTTCCTCAGGTTGGTGAGTACATCACCATGCAATGTGCAGGCAGTGCGTCTCAGCCTCAAATGTTCAGCCACATCTGCTTCTCATCTGCTAAAACAGGTTTATCTGTATTGTCTTTGAACACTGGCCTCTGCAGGCTCAGCACTCCCCTGGGTTGGACTCCAAGCCGCCAGAACTGCTTGGAGCAGGCGTGTTGTTCCGGTTCCTGTACTGCCCAACATATTGTCATGTCTTTGCTGCTTAACCAAGTCCGTGACTGAGCCTAGTTTCCCTGGGACACGTTTCTTCCCTCCTCCTGGCCATAAGCCAAACCCCTCACCTCAGGTATTAACTGTGGCCGATTTGTCCAAACAAACTTTCCTCCTCTTTGACATGTGTCTGTTGGTAGGGAAGTGAACTCTGTAGTGTGCCTGTAAGTCAGGCACTCACTCTAGTGTGGGGGTCTCAAACTCAAATCACCACAAGAGCCGCATGAGGGTTAGTATGGTAGCCCAATGGCCGCACCACTGAAACTTTTCCATACAATGATATTGAAAACATTGGTAATGGTCGTGTCAGTGCAGGCTGCAGGAAATAGCTTTAGGGGCTGCATGCAGCCCATGGGCTGTGTGTTTGACACCCCTGTTCTAGTGCAATATCTCCTCCCATGTAGGTGTCCTTTCCCTGACTCCTTGCTGGGACACTTTTTACAAGCACAATAAAACTCCCTTGGACAGGTCAGGTGGCAGCTCGCAGATGATGGCCGCTGTGCATCTGTGGTTGGGCTGTTGAGGGCTTTTTCAATCAGACAGGATGGTTTCTCCATGCCACTGGCTTGTGCAGCGGTATCCAGCTCACCAAGGTGATTGGTACACACCTTATAGACTGTACTACATATATCAGCTTTACAGTCAGACACACACAAGCACTGGTAGACATGATGCTGTCAGGGGTACCCTGTTTGGTGGGATACCTCTCTGCTGCCTGCCCTGGCTGTCAGGTGGGTGGTTGTGCACAGGGCACTGGCCTAAGCTTACATCCAGATTAACGGTAGTCAGTAAATGGCCCTCAGATGGTAAGAGCTCCCTGCCCGAGCCGAATGCATATCAGTGACTTAGGGATGAAGTGCTCCACAGTATCTGCAGTTCTGCGAGGCAGAGGGCATTGCTATTTCTGACTATCACCCAGCTAGAGAATTCTGTCCTTAACCCACTTGATGCTTGCTTTCTGGTCTCTGTCCTTCCCTCGCCTGGTTGGAGACAGTGCGAGGTTATCAGCTATGCTGCCCGACTGCTCCTCGGAGAATGCAGCGTCTGGTCAGCTGCTAGCTCCACTGTGGCACGTACCCGTCTCGCTTGGCAGGAGTTAATCTCTAACACGTTGCTCTTGCCCGTCACGTACCCGCAGCTGGGGTTCCCTGTTGCTGTCACTCTCTGAGGAGATTGTTAAGCTGGAACCAAGACAGGGCAGGGCATCTAAATATGGGGTCTGGTTGGCTGATGCTGTGCCAGGGGGTTTGTCTTGGGTAACGGGAGAGTTGAGAGGCAAATTACACCATTAATGGTTTGTTAAAGGTGACTTTTGCAGGGAGACGTGCAAAGGGGGATCATTCCATTGTGTTTGCCTGTAATAGCCTCACAGAACTAATCACAAGGCAAGGATTTTCTTCTTGGGTTGTGTTTTTTTTTTTTTCCCCATACATTATATTTTCAGGTCTTATCTACTCTTTGTTTGAAATATTAGAGAATTTAGTCTCATAAGTCAGAAGAGACAAAGATGGTCATCTAATCTGACCTGCACAATGCAGGCCACAGAACCTTATCCCTGGCTCCAGCAATAAACCTCTAGCCTATGACAAAGTATATTAAAGTCCTCATATCATTATTTAAAGGCTTTAAGCCCTTGGAGACACAATAGAAGTGAAACTGGATTGGTGAAACAGGAAAGTCATTTTAATTCAGATGGTTTAAAACTATTTTTGTCATCTACATCACTCAAATACTCAATAGGTAGTTTGGAGAAAAGCTCTTGCCGTTAAAGGTTCAGAAACTATAAGGAAAGGCTAAGAGCTGCTTGCAGCTTGTATCTAAAACCTCCACTGACTTCCTTTTACAGGGAAAACAAAACCTGGCATTTCTGCTATATTTGTAATGTGAACAGCAAGAAAAGACCTACTTCATATGCCATGAGGGAGCACACTGGACATGACCTGTGTGAGAGCAGAGGAGTGACTGTGTTCTCCGTCCTGGAGACCAATGCAGTCTGGTTTTCATCAAAACACCATGCATGCACAGCTGAGCTGCGACATGCCACCACTGGAACAGAAGACCGAACAGTCATGCTGTCCACAGATGTCGCTGTGGCTGATCAGTGACCATCAGGGCCCTTGCTCTGACTTGGATGTCTCTGAGCGCTGGTTAACTCTATTTGGTGCTCTGGTGTGCCTTCATCTGGTGTACTTTTCAGAGAAAAGTTTTGTGGTTACAGCACTGGATTGGAACTCGGAGAACTGGGTTCAGTTCCCAGCCCTGCCACACACTGTCCATCTGACCTCCTATAAGTCACTTAATCATTCTGGACCTCAATTCTTTATCTGTAAAATGGGAACACTGATCCTTTCTTTGCCTGTTTAAGCTGTAAATTGTTCAGAGCCGGAGCTGTTACTGTATGAATGTGCACCATGGCTGGCACAGCAGGGCGCTGATCTCAGCTGGGGCCCCTGGATGCCTGCTTTGATATTACTAATAAATGATGCCTAATGACTGGACTCATTTTCCAGCTGCTGCTCTGGGGTCCTCTGCCCCCTTTTTTGGCTGCCTTTCCTATGGCACTACCCCAGGGTAACTGCTCTCCCCTTGTCCTTTAGACATTCACAGGGTGAAAGGATTAATGTAGTGTCCCAGCTGCCCATCTGTGGATGGCTGGGATCTCAGACCATAATTAATGATCACTGACTATTTACTGAACTTGGCCCATTCAGAGTGAGCTATTAAAGAGCAATGCAGATGCAGTCACTAGTTTAGCTAATGTTCCCTCACCCCGTCTCATTTCATCCTAGCTTTCGTTCCCTGGGGCGCTTTGCTGAGTGCGTGCAGATGGCCTTGATTGCCTTTAGACTGTGGCTGTGTATTTTATCTTCCACCAAAAGGCCAGAGAACAGCCTGTCTCAAAATAATTCTGCCTCCAAGGCTGGGGTGAAAGGAGTCTCTCTGCAGTGAGCGCTGTGTCTGGGCTCTGTTTGCAATAAGTAACCTTGATGGTGCATGCAGACAGGCGATGGAGGAGCTCATAGCTAGCAAGGTGGGGTGAAAGCGAAGGAGTCTGCCCTGCTTTCCTGAAACTGCTGGGGCTGCTGATAATGGGCTGGGGCTTTCTGGAAGGACAGGTGAGGAAACAGAAGTTAAGGGAGGGTTGCTTCTAGGCCGGTTGGCTTTTAGACTTCTCCATTCTGCCTGCTGGTTTAGGAAGCTTGGAGACGCAGGTGCTAGTGTGTGCAAAGCACTCAGTGATGGAAAAGTGCCCTGTGAAATGTTAAGAGTCTTCGTTAACCATCCCAACTACTCTAGGTGAGAGCTGGATAGATTCTGTGCATCTTCTGTTGCCTTTCTTCTAACATGTGGTGCCCAACAAAAGAACTTGCTTGTTCTCTGCTGTCTCAAAGTTTAATAGGCTTGGGCAAAATGTTTTGGAGTGACATGGTCCGTGTGTGGCTGCTGAGGGTATGCTCCTTGAATGCTGTTTCTTGAACGCTTGGTGTTCCTTGGACACTGCGTTCTTAGTCAAGAGGATGTCTCCCCCCCTCGCCAGCCTGTCTCTCTCCGTCTGCCTCTGTATCTCGTCAGCCCCTCTGTTCACCCTGTGCCAGGCGGCTTATCGCTGTGTGGCATTCCCTTGGCTGCTTTCCTCTCTGCTGTCTGTCTTCTTTTCTTCTCTCTCCCCCTTCCTTCCTCCTGCAGCTGACTTTGTGTGCTAGCCAGGTCTCCGATCTCTCCCCAGCTACAGGGTGTACTGCTCACTTTCTTGGGACTTTGTGGGGTAGGTATGCACCTGAGTGCAGGGGTCCCTCTGCGGAGTGGTGAGCTGGCTCAGCTGGGAACGAGCAGTAGGTGGTGGTTCCTCTTGTGGGCGCCCTTGAGGCAAGGATGCCATAATTAAAACAAATGCAGGCTCTGTGACAGAACAGGCTGGTCCCATTTTGCTTCCCAAAGTGCCTGGGGTGGGCGAGTGTGTCTGTGAGCCTATGTGCCCCTACACAGAGCTAGGAAGCATACCCAGTCCCTTTGTGAGCTGCCCAGGCGATGCCAAGAGATGGTTATTTTTGATGCGGTGATGCTCAGGAGTCTCCCCACAGTGTCAGGTGCTGTACATGTCTATAACAGAGCTCATAGCTGAAGCATCAGATGAGGTGGGATGGGCAAACTGAGGCTGCAAAGGAGGGGATGGTTGGGAGAACAGGACCACAGTGGGAATGTTGCAGAAAAGCTGCTGTCTCAGCTCACCTCTTCCAGAACCAGCAGTTGTTGTGTGTCCCCAGTGGGCGGATGGAGGGGACGGGGAGCAGGGTTGGTTACCCCAGATGTGGTCGCAGTTTGTGATAAAAAGGAGGTGAAAGGTTCTGTTGCCTCATTACTGCTCCTCCCAGCTGGCCTGATCCCCTCCTTTGGCAAACCATGGAGGACCTGCCTCTGTGCCGGTGCCTTGCCCCCTTCTCAGGGTGATGCCAAGAGGCTCTCTTAGTGCCATGCCGTTGGCCCAAAGCCTGCCTTCCTCCACCAGAGGCAAGCACAGCAGAGCCTGGGACGGTCAGGTGAGGGATGGGGAAGGTCCCCCTGATGCTAGTTTGGAGAGTCTTGGCTTTCCCCATCCTGCCTTGCTTTGTGCTTCCCCTCAGTGGCCCCCTTACCTATGTGCCCTAGGTCGTCTTCCTCCTGCCCTCCAAACTCTTACCCTACCCTGGGCTCCATGGACGTCAACCCTTGGTAACCCCTCTCCACTGCTCCTCCCTTGGGGTGGGGGTCTGGTTGTGTCTGGGGCTGTCTGCTATAAGGGTCCCGGCTGACAGAGCACCCAAGGAGGGGCTTATCCTGTGGTTGTAGCTGTGTCTCTGGCCTGACAGATCTCTTCTGCACCAGGGCCGGCTCTGGAGCCCACCGCTTCAATTCCTTGCTGTGCTACATCTGCTGGCGTGACCTTGGGTCAGCCCTTTAGTCTCCCATCTGTACAATGGGGGTGGTGGCCCTGCCCTGCCCTGTCCTACCTGGGTGGTGGGAGGATGAATGTGTGAAAGACTGAGGGCTCCTAGGGTGATGTCAGTGGGATGATGGAGGGGGTCACACCCCTCCCTTGCTCCTTGGAGGATGCCAGCTGCTTGGCACTGCCAGTCCCAGCTCTCTCTGTGGCACCTGCTGACTATTCACCCCTCTCTCCCCCAAATGTTTGCAAACATCAGCATTACCCCCCCCGCCCCCAGGTATGTCTGCACTGCGGCTGGCAGTGACCCTCCATCCCAGGGGCAGAGAATAATGCTCCCAGGGCTTGTGCTAGCATGTTAAAATAGACAGTGTGAATTGGGCACAAGCTCAGTTTCTCTAGTCCACCCCTGGGTCTTAGCTGGGCTGGGGAGCCCCAGTTCTTGGTGGATCTCACTAGCAGGAGTCTGTCTCTTTCTGAGCTGGGGGCCTTGCTCCCATCTGCAGTGTAAAGGCTTCCTTCCAGCACCTTAAAAATGCTTTTAGATCCTCTGCGAAGGAGTGCCACAGAAAGGGCAGTATATAGAGCCCAAGGGCCTTGGGAACTGCTCACCGTTCACTTGCTGTGTCCTAGTTTTGGCTTAGATTGACGTCACGTTCAAAGGAGTGGTTTTTTTTGCCCATCAGGTATCTGTATTTTTAATAAATACTTAGTGAACCATGTTTGCATCAGATAAAGCTTGGCTGCTGCTGGGAGCAGAGACAGGATGAAATAGTGCTAGGCTTTGTATAGATGAACCAAGTGAGCCGCAGATTCTGGCATTGGAGCTGGAAGCAGTGTGGAGCTGGATTATCAAAGGAGAGATAGGGGATAAAGGCCTGTTCCTTTATGGGTCGTTCACTGGGATTTGGATGCCTGGCTGCACCAGTGCAAACCTCTAGGGTAGATTCAGTTTGCACCGATGTGGCTGAAGCTGCTCCAGAGCTGAAAGCACCAGCCTTTCAAAGCTCGACTGGGTCTGAGAGGAACTCGCGTCCTCTGGGGATCAGCCACAGAAGATGTGCTCAGTTGGTCTCCCCTCCTGCTTAAACTGCTCTCTGCCTTTCTTCACTTTTAATCTCATTGGGAGCAGGGGCTGTCTTTGTTTTCTTTGTACAGCATCCAAGGTGAAAGAGTCCGGGTCTGTGGCTGGGACTCATCCGGCTACCCTGCACAGAGGGCTGTTGGCAGGCTCACCAGGGAAGCCAGGGACTGAACAGGTTGCAGAGATGAAGGCGTCTTCATGAGCTGAATCTGCCCTCCGTACAGGGTGAGAGGCATGCCCAGGAAACCTGTTCAGCTGTTTTCCTGGCTGGGTCTCCCTTGTCAATAAACCCAAAGCTGCTTCAGGCTCCAGACCTGACGATCTAGCACCTCTCGGATGGTGTTCATGCAGCTTGGCAGTGCCAACGCTCCAGGCATGAAGCATTTTGTTCAACATGGATTTATCTAAATTAGTCGTTCTCAAACTGTGGTCCATGGACGCCTGTGGGTCTGCCCACTGCCTAAGATTTCCAATGTGGTTCACACCTGCATTTGAAATTTGTTAGGGGTCCACAAATGGAAGAAGGTTGAAAACCCCTGATCTGAATCAAGGGGATTTTAGACCAGCAATTTAAAATTATTATTTGAATCTCCCAGTGGAAATCCTCAATTTAAATCACCGATTATAATCAGCTTTTCTTCTTGTGCTAGGTATTTTCTAAAGAAAGGTGCATTCTTGTTGGTTGATGTAACACATTACTTAGTTGTAAATCAGAGTCTTTGTGCTAGCTTTGGTACATCTTTTTGCTATCTCAGAAGGTTTGCTATAACTTTACAGTTATTTAAGCAATTATGTAGCTTAATATTTTCTGAGTCTTATTGTGCGTTTTCAGTATGTTAGATATGATGAATGATGTTTTGCTTATTTACTGGATGATTTACTTTTTGCTCATGATTTGTCAGCTGCATTAGGATGGCAACTGGAATTTAATTAAAAACCACATGTAACGTTTAGTTTTATTGAAAAAACCCAACCTTACAAGTTTTGGATACATAAATTTTACATTTTTCGGAGTGGTAGCCATGTTAGTCTTTTTTCAGCATCAGACCATATTTCACATTGACAGCTAAATGACTACAGTTAACTCCTCTGTTTAATAAATCAGCAGATTAAAGTGATTATTACAGCTTAGCCAGGGAAAATTTTGAAATATGCCTATGTGAAAGTGACTGGATCATAACTTCCCACTTGCCGAAGTCTCTTGAAAATGAGATAACGGTCTGTTATTTAGGCTGTTCTTCAGACTTTTAAAATTAGTGGATTTCATCTTCTCCCTCCTCATTTGTATTGATAGACTGGGAGACAAGTTTTCCTGCATTTTCGATTTGTATTCGATTTCTCAGCTTTGAATGAATTAGTCCAAATGAAGCAAATATTTTTTCTGTGTTTGGAGACAAAGCTACTGCTGTCTAAAACTTAGCACTTCAATAAACTCTGGTTCCCGGGGCTTAGCCTGTGACTTTGACCAGTTCAGTGCCGTGGTGACTTTAAAAAAAACACCATCAGCAAACATTACTTGAATGATTCACCTCCATTCCTGGTGTGGGGTAGGAGGGGAAAGAGAGAGATATTGTAAATGGATTGTATTGCTTGGATGATTCATCTCCAGTCTTGAAGTGTGTTATGACAGGCACGATTGATGGGCGATTATTAGGTGGCCATGTCATAGCAGTTTCTTCTTCAGCAGTTACGCTGCTACTCTGGGTTGAGAATATTGGTGGGAGAATAATGTGGCATAAGTGCTTGATCCATCTGCTTCTTTAACTGTCTGCAGTTTACCTGTCACTGGCTGTTTCTTCAGTGACTGTCTCTTGAGGTTCTCTCCAAAGGCCAGCAGCATCAGTAATAGAGCAGCAATTTTTGTGCATTGGGTCCAAACCTGTGGAAGCAGGTTTCTGTATATTTGGCATATCTTTTACATTTCTCTTTAGTCTAGTGTTGCCTACTTTGGCTGTGATAGTTTCTGCAAGGCTGTCACAATTTTGCTTCACAAATTGTCTTCAGAACAGGCCAGTTGTTAATAAATAGTTGAAAACAAGTAACCACTGACGTCTGTCATGCATTGTGGGGGAGAATTAGTTCAGATCCTCCTGTTTTTCTCTGTGAAGCTGAAGCAAACTGGTTGTCATGGAACTATTTTGCAATTTCACCAGCACTTGCCTTTGTTCCTGGAGTTGTACTCAAGTCTTTGGCTAAAAGATGCGTTGGATGAGCATTGCACCTGTATGTCGTGTCTCTGGTTTCCTTTGTTGTTGTCTTCTGGGTTTCCTTTCTTCTTTGCTGCATTCACAGTATTGTCTGTGACAGAAGTTACACACTTGCTGCTTGAGTTTCTATTCTCAATTCATCAGAGTTTTTACTACTACTTTTAAGTATTTTGCCGCCTGGCCATTTCCTGAGGTTTCAATTGTTTCTGTCAGATAGACAACTCCATGGTCCTGTGTCTCTCACGAACTGGATCACTGTATCCATTGCTCCTCCCATCCACACCCAGATTAGCACAGTTGCCATCAGTGTTTTTTGCACACTGTCCAATTTTCTTCCTGTACGGTCTGTAGGTATTTTGTCGCCCAGGGCACACCTGGAGCAAGCATCACAGAACATGCCCTCAGATTGAGCAGTGTAATGGAGCTGCTCGATACATGCCTGGAGCAAAGCTCCGATCGCCCCACCCTAGTTACGGACCTGCGTAAAATTGTCTGACAGTCTCTGCTTTGCTTGGTAGAATGTAGCACGGTCATAATGGTTGAAGCACATCAGTGTTCCCTCTGAACAAGATGAAAAGGAGAATTTGTTGCGTAAATGAACAGAGACATCTTTTCATATATGCCAGCCTGGCTGCAATTTGCTGGTCCTATTTACAGACGCTTCCATAGTTTTTTATATGAGATGATGCCGAAGGTCTCTTCCTGGCCCCCCCAGCCCCTTTTTCAATGATGCAGGTAATTTACTGTTTGCTGGTGGTGGTGCTAGCAGACAACTCTGAGGCTGTAGATGTTGAAGATGATGGATGTTCATAAGCCATTTTGTCTAAGTTAGCCTCTGAAACAATCATTACATACACTGAGTGTTCTCCAGTGGACTGCTTTAAAAATAGAGAGATTGTACGTGGAAGAATTCTTCTTACTTTAACAGTGTGTACTGTTGGCTAGAAAATGATATAATTTATTCTAAACCCAGTTTTACAGGGAAAAAATAAATCATGATCAGTATCTAAATCTATGCAAATGTTTAGGTCTAGCAACATATCAAGCAGCTTGAGGAAAAGATTTTTTTAAAAAAAATGTTGAGTTCATAAATGCCCAATAAAACTTTACTTTTAAACAGGAAATCTTTACCTAGGATGCTCTATTATACTGAGCAATTGAAAAACCCCTCAGAAGTCCAGCAGCAGCAGTAACCATGTATGTGATGACTAGTCCAATAACAATCTCACATGCCAATTATAGTTTGCACACAGTCTGAAATTCATAGGTAATTGAATCAAAACACAGATTTACAACTAACCAGGTAGTTATTTGCTAGCAGACAAAGATGGGTAATTCATAAGAATGGTACAAAATTAAGTTTTTAAAAAGTAAAACAAACAAGGAGTCCTGTGGCACTTAAAGATTAACAAATTTATTTACTGCATGAGTTTTCTTGGGAGAAAATCCCACGTTGTCAGTCGCTTTGAAGATGGGGGAACTTACGGAATGGGAGGGCATCTGGCGATGTGGGATTTTTTCCCACAAAAGCTCATGCAATAAATAAATGTGTTAGTCTTTTATTGCCACAGGATTCCTTGTTTGTTTTACTGAACTAGACTGACACGGCTGCCCCTTTGGATCTTTATTAATCAGTTCATCCAGATTGTTCAGATGTGTCCACATCTGCAGGGAATCCTACAAGATGAGGGTTGGAAGGGACCACAGGAGGCCATCCTATCAAATCTCTTGCTCAAAGCAGGACCAACCCCCAACTAAACTATCACTCGGGTCTTACAAACCTGTGAGGAGGGAGATTCCAGCATCTGCCCAGGTAACCCATTCCAGCGCTGCAGACTGAACAAGTCCCGTTCCCTCACTCTCTCATAAGTCATGTGCCCACCTTCAAATTTGCTGAGTTCTGAGAAACATTTTTATGGCATTGTCAGAATCAATCAATCAGCCCCTGCATCTTTTTGTGGTGCTGTTTATGCTTGGCACCTCTTCCTTTTTTTACCCAGGAATTTCTTGAAAATATTCCCAAATTTGATCTCTTTTTACAACCTGCAGCCATGGCAGACTTTTTTCCTCTCCATTTCTAGTTACATAACTCCTACGCCACACCCCAGGCAAAAACAAAAACCAACTGACACCAGTGCAAGACTTCTGCTCAAGTAACCCACGTGCCTTTTGCACTGCTGTATGGTGTTTGTTGAAAGAAAGAGGCAATTGAGGAATTAATAGGTTTCTGTGTGTTTGTGGTGCTGTCTGTGTATGCGTGCAAGAAGGTAGAGCGAGGGCATTGACTTGGAGGGCCTAGACCCGTTCGGAAGAGCTGGGTGTTACTGGGCTAGTCAGTGGTTTTTCCATGACCTGGAGAGCAAAAAGTTTGTATAGTGAGTGAAGTCCATAAATATTCATAGTTTAAGAACTAAACCAGTCAGAGTTCAGGTAGGGAGAAGCTCTAAAAGGGGAGCCTGAGACCATCCTAGGCGAGCTCAGTGGCTGATCACTCAGAGGTGTGGTCCCAACATCTGTGATGATGTTGCCAGTCAATACACCCAATAACACAGTTGCTGGGTCTCCTGCAGGCTCAAGTCGTCACTGCAGCACATGTACCTGCTGTTGTAGCTATCGTACCATATTTATAAAGCTCGACGTCACAAGTCAGAAGTTTGCCTCCTGATTGTTAGTTTATAAAACTTTATATACACAAGCAACCTTTCCCACACAGATTTTGACAGAGGCTCATAGATTTGGCATGGTTATTTCTTATTTAAATGTTCTAAGGGGCTTAACATATTGTGTATTAAATTTCCATTTCATTTTAAACAGCCTGGGGAGCATCCGTCCATTGTTTTACCTGTAGGAGGCCAGTACATGGACGTGTCATTATATCCACATGCTGCCTTCCCCCTCTCCATGCAGAGATGGAAAGAGTTTGTGTGTATCATGCATTTGTTCCCATCCTGCTGATTGGAGTTTGAGGTTAGAAGATCTCATTCTTTGGGGTGTATATGCTTTGCTTTTCTCATTTACATAGGAGTGAACAGACTTCACATAAATGTGCATGTGCAGGTTTAAAAACGGATGTGTTCATTGGTTGCTGGACAAAATGTGCAGGAAACAGGACACTCTAGTCAAATTTGTGACAAAGGCATATGGGGCATTTATGGTTCTAGCTGCCATTCTGCCTCTTTCCTCATTTCTGACCTTGTTTCATTGTTCAGCCTCTTGTCCGTACCTGACTTGGAGGAATTTTGCTGTTCTACTCTTAGATCTGCACCAAGATACACTGCCTGTCTCCATCAGCTGCTTATCTCCCTCACGTCCAACTGGGTTTCAGGCACTGGCATGACCTGCCTTAGGGGCCCTGTGATGCTGACGCTTAGCCTCCTGAAAATAAGGTATTTTTATTCAGCTGCTGGAACTAAGCATTAGGGAAAAGGAATTTAAAATGCCAGCCAGCCAATGTGCATTTATTCTCATCTAATCTTATACCTTTCTATGAGCTGGGTGAGACAGACCTTCATCTTCTGTTAGAGGAACAGAGCAGATGATGCTCCTGATGTCCTGGCAGGTCCGTATCTGTCTGTGTGACTGTCTGGTTCCCTAGTCCACCTTACTCATGCCTTGCTCCTAGGTGGGCAGAGTCCGTGACCTGATCTGAGCCCTAGAGTGAATGGCCCTTGGACTGGTACTGAAACACCACACTGAGGACAGCATTAAAGAGCGCCCCTTGTCATTTCCCCCACAGTTCTGTATGAGCTGACCCCGTTTGCTAAAAATGAGTGGTCTACAATGACAGGTAGGTTTCAGAGTCTACATCCCGCTGAGATGAAGGGACTAGTTCACCCCATGTTGTTGTTGCCTCTCTGTCAAGTGGTAGCATATGTCAGAACCTTGCAGATTAATTTCCCGCTGGGGAGGAAAGCAATGGCCAGGCCTTCATCTATTTTCTTAGTGCAGCTTGTTTTTTGGATGCTAGATCAGTCCATGAACAGAGCTGGCTACAACAGCTAACCCCTGATTCAGAAACCTTTGCTGCTCAGCTTCCAGGAAGTCATTCTGTCTCAACCGAGATTTTAATTAGATTAAGGCAGAGAGCAGCAGCTCCCCCAGAACAGAGACTGCGTCAGAGAAGCTAGCAACAGTGCAGGGTTTCCTCTGAGATGGACCGTGACTTGCAGACTGGAGAAATCCCCTGTGAGCCGGTGTGTAACAGTCTTTAAAAGTGCCACAGGACTCCTTGTTTGTAGTGGCATCTGCTGACCGTGGCTGTTGTGCTCGCTAGCGTGAGGCTGTTGCTCCCCGTCAGGAGGCGCTTTAGTGGGAGGAAGAGCAGATCTTCAGTTTAGTGCACTGGACTGGGGCTCAGGAGGGTCCTGTCCGCCACAGGCGCAGGTCAGTCATTCACCTGTCAGAGGTATGGCTGGGTTATTAGCCCTCCGTGGGACCACCAAAGGGGATGAGGATGAGCCATTAGTGTGAGTGACACAGGCACGCTGGGGCAGGGAACATAGCCTCTGACTCCACAAGGACTTACGTTCATGGGCAGTCCCGCTGATGGAAATGGGATTCCTCACTCTTACCTAGGCGTGTGTGCCTTGCAGATGGGGATCCTTATCAAGTAGCCAGATTTCCTGTCCCTCCCACTCTGAGCACCTCAATCTTCTGACTTGTTTTCAGAGTCTGCATGAGTGCCGCACTGCCTGAAAACAACTGGTGCTTTGCTTTCTGCTCTTGGTGCAAGAGTCTTCTGCTCCGCAGTCCCTGGCCCCCATCTCCAGCCATTCTCTGTCACTTTGCAAACCTCCGGCAACCTTCTCTCTGCCCTTGGTGATTTGATTTTTCAGGCTACTGTGACTGCTGAGTAATTGCAGCCTGGACGTAATCATATTTTAGATTTACTTCTGTGCTGATCGAAGTGCAGGATTAAAAAACTAAGTGCTTTGTGATTTGTTTGTAGGGGGTACAAGCAGGTACTGCGGTGAGGGGGGGTGATAGGCAAGAGCTAGGCTATATGAATATAAAGCAGCTGTTAAATCCCTGCAACAGTAAACCGTCTACCACTGTGAAATTGTTCCTCACTGTGCATTCGCTATGAAGGAGGGAAAAAATTAAAAAAGCAGGAAAAATAAGGAAAATCACATGGTTTAGCATTAGAATAGTTTAAAGTACCTCATGTCAATCCACGTAATTCAACAGGTGTTTACCTCTCTTTGTGCACATTTCACAGTCAAACTTTTATAAATGATCCCGGTGCTGGAAATTCCATCGCTTCCCTTTACAGAGTTGTGCATCATGCTGCCATGTTGTTGTCTTTTAAATTCACTCCATCACCCTCCATAATCTCTCCCCCTCAATCATCCAAGATGATTTGTGCACCTGCATCCTCTAGCAGAGCAGAGAGAGACTGACTGGCAGCTGCAAATAATGGCTCTTCAGTTATGTTTTCTAGAAAAGGTGGCGTCTCGCTTTTGCTAACCTTGTTTGGTGAAGGGCAGGTTCTTTTTTTAGGAGCTTTAAAAAGAAGGAAAAAAAGACTTGCTCATTTTGGTTTTAGGAAGACCTCTGCAGTGATCAATGACTCTCTCAGCAGCCTGACTGAGGAGCAATATTGATCCTTGCTCTCTCTCCCTGTGCTGGCCTCTGGAGCATAGCCATTTTATTTCCTGGTACCTGAGCCATTGCATTTGACTTTTGGGTGTAACTGGAAGGAAACAGCAGAGGCTTGAAAGCCCTCTGAGCCTGCCAACCTTCACTGTGGCTGCTGTCTCTTTTGGATGGGTTTTATCGAGGTTTCCGTCCTGCAACATTTTTGTGGTTGGGCCTAGAGGCCCAGGCCTCTATTGTGGTAGAAATGGGACATGCACCTAAGGCGATTCCTGTCCCAAGGACCTTATTAGGGTCTAAAGAGAGAGAACAAAGCAGCACAGAGCAAGGAGGTGATTTGCACCCAGTGTAAAAGAGAAGAGACCCCCTCGCACCCGCGATCAAGTCAGAATACAACCTATGAGTCATGACTCAACTCCATCACCCTACCCAGTGAACCACAGCCGCCCCACTGGAGCCTTGCAATGGGCGCTCTGAGTTGTAGGTTGCAATTGAGGGGTCTGGCTGTGATGAGTGACTACGGGGCTGAAGTCTCATTCAGGACTCCTGGCGTCTGTGTCCACCTTAGTCACTTGAGACTTGCTGATGCTCCTGGCTAAGGTTTCAAGTTGGACACCTTCTTGGAAGACAGGTTACGGGACTAGATGGGCCATTCCTTTGACCCAGGTTGGCTCTTCTTATGTTTCTTGGTACTGGCAGTGGGATGTGATGCTGTTTATTCAGGTCACCTTTCAGAGCTGCTGTTATCTCCTGCATAATTGTTTCATGGAGAAACTGGTCTCCTGAGTGATGTCAAAACAAAGTCCATTAGCTTGAAGGATTAATGAGACTCTGCTGTAGTTAGGGGGTGGGGAGCAGTGCTGGATTTCTCATTAGGCACTGTAGGCACAGTGCCTAGGGTCTATGAAATTTTTAGGGCCTATGAAGGTGGGAAGAAATTTAAAAAGCAGGAAAAATAAGGAAAATCACATGGTTTAGCATTAGAATAGTTTTAAGTACATCATGTCAATCGACGAAATTCAACTGGTGTTTACCCCCATTTTTGCACATTTCAGAGTGAAAGTGCCTAGGGCATATGAACACCAAAATCTGGCCCTGCTGAGGAGGGAAGAAGCAGCTAGCTGAGAGAGAACTTGGTACAGTGCATTTGCTTTAGGAGCATGTTAACGTGTGTTTCCTTTGAGGGGTGGGAGGAGATAGGCAAAGTCAGGTTGTGGTAACTGGGCCTACAATCTGACCTCATCGTGATCTCAGCTGCAAAATCATAACCACCTGCAATAAATGTCAGTGGGGAGAAGCATGGAAAGGAGGCCGAGACTGAATTAGTCAAAACACGAGGGCTCACTTAGTCAGGGTTGATCCTGTGTGGAGCAGAGTTTGGCCTGGAAGACCTCCTGAGGTCTTGTCCATCCCTAATCACCTATGCTTTGATTCACGGGCTATTTACCAAACATTTTCTTCAACTAACAGAACCTGAATTGCTGTGTGGGATAATTGGTTGACAAAACAGGGAAAGAGGATGGGCTGCTCCCTTTTGGGTCCTTAAAGAAAGAGAGTCGAGGTGGGGTGGGGGCATAGAAGAGATGGAGGCTGCTGGAGTGAGCGTCTGCATTCGGGCTGCCACCCTCACCTATTCCTGGGATCCTGGGTCTTGGTTCTGAGGGGTGGCCTGCTGAAAGAGGGACCCAGATGTCGTTTTCCGTGACATGTCTTGAGATGAAATGTGCTCTGACTGGAAGAGCAGGAACAGCAGTAATGGCTAGCTCATCTCAGCTAACTTCTCTTTTTCTCAAAAAGGATGGGTGTTGCCCCAGCTGAGAGACTGTCAGACAGAGGATTTTTCCCTTCTAAAACTCTTCAGCTAATGGAAAAGGACCAAGGGAAGGTGCTAAAAGACCAGTGCTCCTTGTTTTGTCATCTGCCGCCACTGTGAATGGCCTATCTCCATCTTCCCTGGGACTCCCGTCAGGTGGTTGAAGGTTGCTATCAAATCTCCCCTCACTCCTCCCTTCTGCAGACTAACCAAGCCCAGGCCTTTCCTGATACATCATGTGCTCCAACACCCTCATCATTTTTGTTGCCCTCCAATGGACTCTTTGCAATTTGCCCACACTCTTCCTGTAGCGGGGACCCAAAAGTGAACACAATACCGCAAGTGTGGCCTCACCAGTGCTGAATAGAGGGGGGAATAAATGCTTTCTTCCACCTGCTGGCAATGCTCGAACTAATGCAGCCCAATATGCCATTAACCTTCTTGGCAATCGGGACGCACTGTTGACTCATATCCAGCTTTTTGTCCACTGTAAGCCCCAGGTCCTTTTCTGCCCAGCTGCTGCCCAGCCAGTTGGTCCTCAGGTCCATAAATCTACTGTGTAAGGAGAAGGTGTGACAGATATCAGCCTTGCCTATGAAGAGTGAGAGTGTGTCGTCCCCCATTGTGCAGGACTAGATGATCATAATGGTCTCTTTTGGACATAGCACTGATCTACTGGGCTCCATTGGGCTATGTAACAATTGACCGATGAGTTATTAAAAGATCCACTCATCCACATCAACTATTTATATTAAGTTTCCATTTATAATGTATGAGTGATACTGGGATCCACAGTAATAAATGGTCTCTAGAGGGAAGCTTGGACTCCCCCCCCCCCCCCTTCAGCTTGTCTTGTAACTCAAGGGCTGTGTTCACACGCACAGGGTTATTTCGAAACAGGTTGTGTCGAAACAACTTGTTTCGCAACAACAGCTTATTTCGAAATATCTTATTTCGAATTAACAAAATGTTAATTCGAAATAAGAAAAAAAGCGGGAAACGAAATAGCAAGTTCACTGTGTGAACATGCTATTTCGTTACCCCTGGGGGTGAGCCGCTGCTGGCTCACCCTGCAGCCCCAGAAAGGGGGCTGCAGGCACCAGCAGGGGGTGAGCCGCTGTGGGGTGGCTCAGCCCCCCCGCCAGAGCTGCCCCCAGACCCCGCCAGCGGCTCGGGGGCG
>ML682065.1:176833-290244 GCA_007922195.1 Podocnemis expansa
GGGAGCAGCGCTGGGCTGCGCTGAAGCCCGCCGCCGGTGCCCGCAGCCCGGCTCTGCAGGCACCGGGTGGATTCAGCGCCGGGCAGCGCTGACCCCCGCCAGTGCCTGCTGGCCAGGGGACACCCCTCAGCACCCTGGCCAGGGTGCTGAGGCGGCAGCCCTTTAAATGTTTTTTCGGAACCTATTGTTCCGAAACAACATGTTCACATGTGTTGTTTCGAAACAAGTGTTTCGAAACAAGGTTGTTTCGTCCCCAAATGGGGTTTAACTTGTTTCGAAACAACACAGTTGTTTCGAAACAAGGGCTTCCCCTTGTTTCGAAACAACTGTGCGTCGTGTGAACATGTTTTTTTTTGTTTCGAAACAACGAGGTTGTTTCGAAACAAAAGTGCCGTGTGAACACAGCCAAGAGGAGGAAGAGGACAGTAAATGGCAGGGAAAAGGGGCAAACTTTAAAGCCGACCAAAGGAAATATTTTGACAGATGATGGATAATGGTTCAGTGGAGCTCATCGCCACCAGACATTGTGGAGGCTGAGAGCTCAGTGCAGTTCAAAAGAGGATGAGACCTTTATAGTGATGACAAAATCTAGAGCTAAAAAAAATGAAACCCCATGAAAGATCCTTCTGCATAAGGCCTTGTGGTTGCTGGGACTTCGAAACCAGCATCCCCTCTGGTAGTTCCAAAGGGGTAGCCATGTTAGTCTATTTCAGCAAAACAAACAAGAAATCCTGTGGCAATTGAAGACTAACAAATTTATTTATCACGTGAGCTTTTGTGGGAGAAAATCCCACTTCTTCAGGTGCTTAGAAGATGGGGGAACTTACAGAATGGGAGGAAAATAAATGTAGGGAAGTGTAAGTCATGGGATCAGGTCAGACTGTAACAGCAAATCAGAGCAGTTGATGGCAGAACACAATGCCGTCCACAGCCTCAGGAACAACTCTGGCATTATGATTAAGGAGGCTGTTATCATCATGAATAAATTGGATTATGATGAGGAGGCTTAGAAACAACTCTCCAACACTGCCTTTTACAAATCACTTTTCTCTGACCCCACTGGGGAATACTAAAAGGAACTATACCACCTAGTCAAGAAACATCTTGAGGTAGCACAGGAACAAACCAAGACAGGCACACCACCAGAATCCCAACCAGGGGCATTCTATCTACTACTTAAAATCTATAAAAAAGGAAATCCCAGACATCCCATCATCTCAGGCATTGGCACTCTTACAGCAGGCTTATCTGGCTATGTGGACTCTCTCCTCAGACCATATGTTATCAACGCTCCTAGCTATCTTGGAGACACCATGGACTTCCCGAGAAAAATCCAGTCCACTGGTGAGCTTCCAGAAAACACCATCCTGGTGACTATGGACGTAGAAGCTCCTTACACCAATATCCCACACAAAGATGGATTACAAGCTATTAGAAGAACCATCCCAGGTGATGCCACAGCACAACTCATGGCTGACCTTTGTGACTTTGTACTTACCCACAACCATTTCAGATTTGAGGATAATTTATACCTTCAAGTCAGTGGCACTGTTGTGGGTACCCCATGGCCCTGTGACAGGCCAGCATTTTTATGGCTGACTTAGAACAGCGATTCCTGAAGTCTCATCCCAAAGCACCTCTCCTCTGCTTATGCTATTTTGATGACATCTTCATCATCTGGACCCATGGCAGGGATGCCCTTGAAGGTTTTCCCAAGATTTCAACAATTTCCACTCCACTATTAATCTTAGCCTGGAACACTCCGCAGAGGAGATCCACTTTCTGGACACTACAGTATGAATTAGGGATGGACACATAAGCACCACCTTATACTGAAAACCTATTGATCGGTATAGTTATGTACATCCCTTGAGCTATTTCCCAGTGTTTGAATCTTAGCTGCTTTGATTTACTGTTAGTGTGGCCTGTTCCCATGACTTACACTTCCCTGCATTTATTTCTTCCCCTTCTGTAAGTTCTTCCATCTTCAAAAGTGTCTGATGAAGAGGGATTTTCTCCCATGAAAGCTCATATGATAAATAAATTTGTTAGTCTTTAAGTGTCCCAGGACTCCTGGTTTGTTTTCTCTGGGTAGGTCATTCTGTACTCTCCACTGGGGAGTTATCATAGGCTGGTCCATTCCAGCGCGTCCCACGTTCTGTAGAGAAGAGCATGCTGCGGAGTTGTTCGAGATAAGTGGAAACAGACTGGGACTCTCCTGTGTTCTGAATACCTGTCATTAGCGTTGCTGCGGCAGTGTTGTCAGTAAAGGTCATTTGTGTTTGACCACGTTGGCTATAAGTAGACGAGGAGAGGGAGATTAACACAGATGGCTCTGTGCTTTGCAAGAGCAAGGGAGACATAGATGGAGAGGGACCTTCAAGAAATAACAGGAATCTTAAGAACTGATTTCCTTGACCCACCTGTGTGAATCCCTCAAAGATTCTGCATCAGCAGAGAGACATTTTTGTCCTTTCATCTCTGTGACCAGCCTGCAAATGGGCCGCAGCAAAATCAAATAGCAAAATTCAGCTTGGTGGCGAGGGGAGTGCAGAAATCTGTGCCATGGTGTGTCCCTGGGAAGCAGGCTATTAGGGAAGAGGGTGGTGGACTGTTCCAGGGGTGTAACTCTGGGTGGGCCTGGCTGGGCATAGGCCCACCCATCCCCACCTGCTGTAGTGGTGTGAGCTCTGCTGCCGTGACTGTGGACTGGGCAGCTGTGGCCATGAGCAGCAGCCGGCTGCTCTCCACCTGTGCAGCTCCAGCCCCTGGCGACCGCTGTGGCCTTTACATGGCGGGGGCCAGGTTGCCCTCCCCCCTCTTCCTTCTGATGCTGCAGTTGCTAGACAATGGGGGGTACCCCAGGAAACTTCTGGTCATATAACTGGGAGGAGGATGGGCCCAGCCCACACTGGAGGGTCAGGGGCCTGGCCAGAAGATGGGGGCTGGCTATGCCCCTGGGCAGTACCAGTCTGTCTAACCTTTGCACAAAATCTCTGGCTCTGAATTGTTGTCGGGCTTCAGCAAAGATGTCCCATAAACCATTACTCCAGCATTAGTGGCTCACCAGGCTTGTGTAAAGCCCTGGCTCCTGGAGTCATGTGATGATTTGAGACTCTCAGCTTTGGTTTAAAATTAAAGTTTCTTGCTTCCCTGGTTGCTGAAGAAATCTGTAAAAACATAACCCCAAGGGGCCAAAAGCAGATGAAAGGAGCCCTGTGTGTTTTTAAATGTCATGATTTTTTTAAGCCTGACTCATGGTTTCTAAATATGGCAGTTGGGAGATGGCACAGGAATGGGAGCGGGTGCAGCGAATCAGACGCAAGGGCCCTCTCTGGTCTCTGACAATGGCTAGATGCAGTGAAGGAAGCTGAATATACCAGGTACATTCCTAGCAGAGGCCATGCAGAATTTTTAGGAACCTAATTAACGCTCACTTCTGTGATGAACCTTTGTCCCAGCCCTAAACCTGGTTAGTGGGAACAGGGCATTTAGTGTACAAATCTGTGTTTCATTTAAAACTCAGCTAAGCTTTGTTGCTCACCTCCAAGAATCCAACTCTGTTTCCTACAGGCTTAAGTTTTTCTTGAAGAGACTGTGTCTTTGCATTGCTGGATCTCTGGTCCTTTTGGAGGACTTGGTTTTATTAACAGACAGGGCAGTGCCTCTTTTTTCGTTCTTTTGCACGATGCGGATAACAATCAGTGCTGTCTGTCTTTTCAAATCAGATCTAGGTCAGGCTGCATTGCACAGGGGGAATTAATTCACCTTTCTTGAGATTTGAAGCCAGATGACTCTTAGAAAGTTGGAGCTGGAATCCAAAGAACTTACAAGCTCTGAAATTTTTGGTTGTTTAAAAACTGTCCCAGTTAAAAGCCAATTTCAGCGAACTTCCACTGCAAAGCATAGTTGACTTTGAAAAGCGAGTCAATAAAACTGGCATCGTGGGTCCCGGTGTCTGGAGTCTCAGTTTCCATATAAGAAGTGCTCAGTTTCCAGCTGAAATCTTTTTTCCTCACCTAACTGCCAGCCCTGCCTACTCAGGCCAGGAGCAGAGAATTAAGCTGGGTTTCTTCCTTCTGGAGAACCATTAGCAGTAACAGAAGTTCAGCAGGCTTTCAAAGACGTAATGGATCTTGTGGATTGTCCCTGGGACAGAAATTTGCAAACAGCTGTGTATGTATGGGAAGAAATAGGATCTAGGACTCCGCAGCTGTGCTGGCTTTGGAGTGCTCGCAGGAATCAAGAGCACTGAAGTAAGCTGATGATTTGTGACTATGTCCAGGGTGCATATGCATGGGGTAGAAAAGGTGCTTTTTGGCAATGGTTTCTGAGTGTAAGAAACCTGCCGGGTCCCTCTGTGTTACGTTCTTTTCTGTCTCCTTCCCAAAGGAAAGAATTCCAGTCTTTTCAAGCAACCTCCTTTTGGAAGTATTTTCAAGTTTCATTGTTTTGTTGCTCACCTCTAACCCCTTTGTTTCTGCTCTGTGTTTTTTGTGGTAGGATGACTGGAATGGAATACGTTATTCTAGTTGTGGACTAGCCGTTTGATTTGTACTATGCTATTGTATAATTTTCAGGACTTTCTCTCCTAATTGCCAAAGGAGAGGCAAGCGTCTCTTTAAAAATAGGCACTAAATTATCATGTGCCAGTCTTCAGAAACATTTGCTGTTTGATTCACAATTTCCGTATAAGAAGCTCTATGTTTTTGTCCCCCCACCCCACCCCTGTGGCCCGCCTTCCTGACTCCCTCAGAGTTCACAGGGTCAGGTTGGGTATTTCCCTTCTCCTGCATCATCAACCGGGTCTGAAGGTTTTGTGACCAACTGTCTAGTGGGATTGCGTAGAAGTAACTTTTGCTGTTTCTCTTTAGAAAAAGGCCTTGAAATGTCATGTGTACTATTTATAGCAACATCTGCAAGGCTGAGTAAAGCCCAATCAGTGAATTTCAAGAGTTTATGGAAAAAGCAGTGTTTATGTAATGAAACATTTGGCACAGATATTTACTGCCCCACACTCTATGAATTTTAGTATTTAAAGCCAGAAGAGACCATTGGATCATGTAGTCTGACCTCCTGAATAACACAGGCTAGATTGCATTTCACCAATTACCCGTGTATTGGGTTTAGCTTCCAGACAGGCATCCAGTGTGGATCTGGAGACACTGAGGGATGGAGACTTCAGCATTTCCCACTAGAGTTTGTTCCATTATTTAATCATCCTCACTATTAATACATGTGCCTCATCTGAATTCATACCAGCTCTTGGTTCTGGCTCTGCCTTACTTTGCTAACTCACAGTGCCCTTTAATGCCTGCTATTTTCTCCCCCTCACAGTACCGGTTACGCTGGAATCAAGTCGCGCCCCCCCCCCCCTTGATCGGCTCTTCGATTCTCTAAATAGAGGGAGCTCTTTAAAGGCCTTGTCTACGCTAAACCGATAAATGGATCAATGGGCAACCTGTAGCCTCAGCCTTGATTACTGCAATGGCTGATGTCCACAGTGTGCTCCCTGGGTCTGTCTCCCCTCACCAGGAGCACGTCCACTGGACTGAGAGGGGCTGTGTGGGGAGCAAAGTGCCCGATCTCTCTGCTCTGCTGGTGGCTCCCAGCTGGGAGTCTGGCTGCCTCACAGAGTCCTGGGCTCCCCCTTGTTCCTTGACCAGAGCTGTGGAAAGCTGCCCGGGGTTTCTCTCTTTTCCTGCTCCCCACGGGGAGTCAGGGGAAAGACCCCAGGGGCTTCTTGTCCCTTTCTCCACCTCTCTGCAGGAGCTGGCAGCCTTGCCGATTTCACTGCTCGTCTGTGAAACTGACGGCTCTGGTGGCTTCTCCGCTCCCAGCCCGGAACCGGGGTCCGGCCACCCTGGCTTCTTCCCTGCCTGCTCCCAGCTGGGAACCAGCTCCAGCCACTCCGCTCCCCAGGGGAGCCAGGGGCAGCTGGGCTGTAGCTGACCAGCTTTCTTGTCAATTCAGGGAGCCATGATATCGACAAGAATGACCGCCAACATCCAGTGTTAGGAAAGCTGTGTCTACACCCACCCTGCGCCACCCTAGCTACACCAACATAAGCCTGGCACATCTCCTTGATGTGATTTTTATCATGTCAGTGTGACAGGGAGGTTACAAGAACAGGAGGAGCATTTCAGTATGTACATCTCTGCTGTTTTGTCGACAAAACTGTAGTGTTGACCAGGCCCAAAATCTCTCCTTCTAAGGCATTTTCTCCAGCCCTTGAATTGTTTTGGTGGCTTTTTTTCTGCACCCTTTCCAGTTCTTCAATACCATTTTCACCCATGGCCACTGCAACTGGGTGACATGTTACAGTCTGGGACTCACCAGTGACAGGTTCAGAGGTAAAGCCATCTCCCTGCTCCTGCTCCTGCTCCTCACCTCCCTGTTGGCACATCCCAGGATCCCATGTGTGTTTTGTATGGTTCAGTCACATTCTCGATGACCCATAACCTTTCAGTCTCTTGGCTATGGCAATAGCATTTTGTGTGCCAAGGGCGCAGCTGAGTCTGCTCTTAGCAAGAGATACTTCCCATACCCTAGAGCGTACGGTCTCCTTAGACAAGGCAGGGAATCAGAGAATCATAGGGTTGGAAGGGACCTCATAGGTCATCTAGTCCAACCCCCTGCCAGAGGCAGGACCACTCCCACTTAAACCATCCCAGTCAGGGTTTTGTCCAGCTTGTCCTTAAACACCTCCAAAGATGGAGACTCCACCATCTCCCTCAGCAGCTCATTCCAAGACTTCACCACTCTCCAAGTAAAAAAGTTTTTTCTAATATCCAGCCTAGACCTCCCTAACCGCAACTATCCAAAGCTCTGTTCACCACTCCAGAACCTTAGGTTCCTCTCGTCATTCATTTTGCAGAACATAGATGCATGCCTCTGTCTGTTTCTGTGACGGCTCCTCTTCTGGAGGAGAAGAGGCAGCTACTCTCCTTCCTCTCTTTATTTCTGGGTGTTCTGATGACAGAGAACACATTGTGGGAATGCGGACGGGGCAAGAGGTGTCACCGAACCTGGTCTCGGTGATGCAGGCAGGGCCAGAGGCTTCATCGAAAATGAGACCCTGGTTGGTGCTGCAGCAGCAAGAAGAGAAGAGGGGGGGAGACAGGAGGTTGATGAGAATTGAGGCGAAGTCCTATTTTTATCTCTGATGTGTCTACAAACAGCTTACAAGAGAAGTGTGTTCTGGGATCTAGTACAAGCTGTTCTGGGGTGAGACTCTTGAGAAATGTAACCGAAAGAAAGGTGTTAATGAAACTCTCAGGTTGGGCTAGGGGAATACATTGAGGATATGTTTGGGAGGAGGGAATCAAGGCTCTGTTTGCATTTCTGAGGTTTTACCCCATTTCTGGAGGATGCAAAATCTGGGCCAGAATTCTTGAGAGCCACACTTGCTGTTTGGAATCTGTCTCTGTCTGTGGATAATCACTTGATGCTGCTGCTTTTGGAGTAGAAAAATATTGACATGGCATCTTTTTAGCCATACAGCTCAGTGCCTTGAAAGTCAAGGTGTTAAGTGTTGTCCCTGGAGTACTGGGGAAACTGAGGCACGGGAGTGGTTTGTCATAACGTTCTTTCTCCATTGCTTGCTGCACTAATCTGTGCTGTTGCCCTCGTTTGCCACAGTAAATCGGTTCCCTTCTGAAAGGCTTCTACCTTTATAGGGCACTTCAGGATTAGTGTTGTGGTAACAGCTGTGGGGCTCAGCTAAGTCAGGGCCCCACTGTGCAGGGGGCTGTACGGAGGCAGCCCCGGCCCTGCAATGAAAGTGGGTGAGACAAAGGGTGAGAGAAGGGAAGGGTACTGTGGGGATCTATGGCATAGAGGCGAGTGGCTCCTCTGGGGTCTGCCTTGGGAGGGAGCAGGGGTCTGTAGCAGAGCTTGGGACTGAGCCCACATGTGTTGAGCGTCTGAACCAGCTCATCTTCTGTTGTCCACAGGGCTGAAGTGGACAGCTCGAGTGCCGGGGTTGGTTCCAGGGTATTTGTTTCCGAAAGGCCAGCCCAGAGGATCTTTTAGTTCCCTGAGCCGCAGCCATCCCCATGAGCTCTGCTAGCTGCTTTAACCCCCTGGGGCTGTGCTGCCCATTCACCGAGCCTCCTCTAATGACAGATGTGCCTGTGATCAATCAAATGTGCTAGGGCCCAAGCCGCGGTTGGAGGGTTGACTTTACAGTGGCTGCATCTGTCCCCGCAGCAGGATCTTGGCTGTCTGCCTGTGCCCCTGTCAGACACTAGGACCCAGGAGAAGCCTTTTCTGCGCTGATCGGATGCAGTGCTTCAATACAAGACTTTCCTGCAGCTAGCCTGAGCCCTCCGTGGCTCTTCCCTCCGCTAACCTGTCAGCCCGTGTCTAATTCTGCCCCTTTCTTTCCCAGCTCCAGCCCCAGGAGCCATTGCCGCGTGGACGGAGGATGGCCGCCTGCCCTTTCGTCTGAAGTTGAACATTGGGACGGCAGCCTGCAGGATAGATGGCTACAGCCAACAAGGGTGAGTTGCTGGCATGGGACCGGGCGACCCACCTTACGCAGGGAGCTAGTTCCCGAGCTCTTGTGAGTTTCATGTTTTTTCTAAGCTCCTTGCAGAAAACAGGCTGTCTGGAGACAGTAGGCTGATTGAGCACTTTGAATTTCATCCCTAGAAGTCACGTTTGTCTGTCTGATTTGGAAAGTTGAACTTCCTTTTCTGCCTTAGATGTTAGGACTTAGCCCTGGGTTTTGTGGGGATGGGACTAGCGCTTTCTTCAAGCGACCTGCCAAGGCCAGCTTAGAACAGCTTCTCACATTGCTGTTATGAGCTGAGTTGTGGCAATCGACTTTGTCTGCACGGGGACCTGACAAGAGATGCTAGGGCAGGGAGTCCAGTGCCGTGCGGTGTCTTTGAGCGGCTACCTGTGAGTTAAGTGTGCAGCTGGCATGGGTCTTGTGGCGGCACTTGGCCGTTCTCAGCCGGACGCAATCCACGGACAGGCCAGGGCTCTGGCAGTGCCTGGAAATGGCTCAATAGGTTGGGGATGGTGGGTGGAGAGCAGCTGCCTCTTCTCATTGCCTGTTATGTTCAGCAACCTACCTTTATGTTCAGCAACCTACCGGTGCCTTTTCAGTCTGTGATCCCAGCTGTTGCTGGTAAATGGCTTTCCTTTGCCCCATCAGAGCCTGTCTTGTTCTCACAATTCACAGCTTATTTGCCTTTGTTTGTGCCCGATCGACAGACTGGAAAGGAAACTCTAGTTCAGGGCTCAGAAAGCCACCCAAAACAAAGGCAGAAGAGGCGCCTCTGTGTGTCTGCTTTGCTGCTGTTATTTTTTAAAGAGCACAGCCCAGTGTCTCTCCTCTCCTCAGCCTTTCAGTCAGGGAATGAATGTGGGTGCTGTTGAGCCCCTCCGTGGGTGCCAGGGCTGCTCAGTTCCCACAAAGGGGTTTGCACAAACAGCATGGGAGCTCTTCTGTCCTGCAATGAGAATCCACCTGTGGTTCTGGCTGTGGTTTTGCTCACCGTGAACCGCTGGAGGGCGGCCAAGAGGGTTGTTCTGGGGCTGGGGCTGCGGGCTCTACTTTCTTGCATTCTGCTGTGCTGGTAGAGGGGAGTTTAAATAGCTGGGCAGGAGGGAAGCTCCCACCTTTGCTCCGTGTGATGATGGGGGGGGGGGCAAGAGAGGCTGTGTACGCACAGGCACTGATCTGGGGGAGCTGCTGACCTGGCCCTCACCAAAGGAGCTACCCCCTACTGTTGTAGGTGGCTGGGGACATTGAACTTTGACATCTCTGGTGTCTGTGCCAACCCCAGCTCCTTGCTGAAGGCTCCTTCTATGTGGGGAGCAAGCATCCTCCTGGCCTCCAGGCAGCCAACCTGGTGGTGGGGCTCTGGGGCAAAGCCCGTCGCTCTGTGTGTCCTGAGTGCTGGGCTGCATGCTGGTGGAGGGAGTGGGCAAATAGGAGCCACCCCCAGCCTCCTACCTCAAGCTTGGATACTGGAGCTTAGCTTATGGGGAGAGGTTCTGATCAGTGTCCCTCCCCTGGGCATCCCTGTGTTCCTGGGGGGAACAGCATGATTGGGCATCCTAGTCTTTTGTGCTCTGAATCTCTTTCTTCTGTGGCAGAGGAGGGATTTCCCACAGTCCAGGTGCTGTCTGTGCCCTGCAACGTGTGTCTGGAGAGAAGCTGGCCCTGTGCTCCTGGGAGCGGGGTGGCAGGGCTCCAAGAGGGGAAGGGCTGGCGGGCAGAGTAGCTGTGGTCCTCTTGGCTTGAGCAACAGAGGATCATGGAGGAATGCACTTGCTACTGCTAGCCAGCAGCACGTTTCAGCATTTTAAAGTGGTTGCGGAATACGTGGGTTGCAAGCATAAAGCGCCCAAGTGGGCGGGGGGTAGCTCTCAGCCAAATGAGCTCCCCAGCAAGACCCACTCCTCCTCCCCCCAGATTCGGAGGTGGAGGGGTTGGAAATGCCTCATCTGCCAAGAGTTTGCTACTCCAGGAGCAGCCTTAGTCCCTTTCCTGGGGCCTCCCTTCTGCCGAGCCACACATCTTGGCAGCCGGGATGTGAACAGGCAGAAAGAATTAGGAGCAGAGCTCCCGAGGAACCCGCTCGGTCACACGGTCCTTTGCAGCTTCAGCCAAACATCTGGTGCCAGTGTGAGCAGGATGCTGTGTCCTGGTTGCCTGTTAAAGACCTACATATCTCTGCCAGCCAGCTCTTTTGGCCAATCCATGTACTGTCTTCTCTTGAGGCTTCTTTTGTCTGTGGCCCAACAGTTTGAGAGATGAGGCCCCAGAAAGCTGGGTGCCTTGCGGCTCCAGGTGTGAACTGAATCTTTCAGGACTGTGTCTTGTGAATGTTCCTGGTCTGCCCCCTGCCTTTAAAGGGGAGCGACCTTCTCTCCCCGCTTGGCTGTACTGATGGTACAGGAGGCAGACGGAAGAGGACTCAGTGGCTTGGTTTGAAGACCAGAGCTGCTGCGTTGTGCCCACCTCTGAAACACAAAGTGGCATCATGCAGGGTCCGGCTATGGATGAAGCCCCACTTCTCAGGACTTGGCATTGAGGCAGGGGCAGCTGGTTTGACTCTTACCAGGGAGGTAGGAGCATCCTGCATGGAGAATACCAGGGCCTGGGCTGACTACTCTGAAGGTAGGAAAGGAAGAGGGCTGGACTTTACAGACTCCAGGAGGGGATAACTTCTGACTTCCCACAGAAAGTGTCTCTGTGGGCAGCCTTTGTCTGGAGCTACTGACACAACTTTACTCCTGCGTATCCTGTCACCAGCTGTCCCAACATCAGCCGTGACCACAAACCAGGAGCTGTTTCTGAAATCGGGTCTGCGATGCCAGAGGCAGCTGAGGGATCAATATTTGCAAAGGGCCCAGTCCTGTGTTCAGGCTTCTCACTGAAGTCAGGGAGTCCTTTGCAGCATCTTGGTCCATGCTGCGTGCCCCTAATCCCAGGAGGCAAAGACTGCAGTCTGGGATTCCCTCTCCTTGTGTCTTGGCTTCTTGCTGTCTCAGCACAGAGGCCTGTCTGTGCTCTGTGGAGAACTGGAGGAATCTAGCGACTGTTGGCTGCTTGGGCCATTCACGGCTTTAGGTGCTACTGTAGTAAATGTGTTAGCAATGATGCAGTTGCTCTAGACATGTGCAGTCTCTGTGGCCCCTGAGATTATTTTGCTAGGCTGTGTGTGGCTCAGGGGCCCTGAAAGATAGGATGTTTCCATTATAAAATTTGTGGCCTTGGGCCCAGTGCAAACCTTGGGAGCCTGGGATATATCATCTGGAGCTAAACCTCTTTCACCACTGGGTTTCCCTGTGTCTCAGCTGTGTTGTGTGTGTGCAAGAAGGAATGAGAAGAACTTTCAGTCCCAGCAGAGAGTTTGCTCTTTAGCTGGAGGACAAAGTGTCACCAGTGAGACTGCGAGAGTGGTAAGTGACTGACTGTGGGAATCTGGAGATGGTTCAGATACGTTCCCGCACCCCCGAGGGTTGAGGTGCTGGAAAATGAGCCAAATGGCTCATTCTGCTAGTGGAGATGCCTGAATTGAGGGTGGTGGCTGCTCGTCTGAGAGCTTCAGGGTAATACTGTGGAGGTGTAAGGATACGGTGCAGATAGATAGTGGGAGTCAATCCTGTGTGCTGTCACACTGTTGTACTTATGAAAGAAAAGATGAACAGGATCTTATTGAGGGGGACAAGGTAATATGTCACATTTATTGTAAATGGAAGAGTAGCAAAAAGCAGTCACACGTGCACGTTCACACTAAGAAGGTCTGCAAGTCAATGTGACACAATTACCAGTCCTTTCACGCATTGCCTTGTGGCCAGCCAGGCTGGGCATGAGGAGGGAGCCAGGCCTGTGTTGGTTGTGAGTCTGGTGCTCCAAGAAGACAATTGCAGAGTGAGAGCCAAAGCTTCTGTGTTCTCACCCATCTTTTATACTTTCTGGCTGTCGTGTGAGTCTCTGGGCCTTGCTGTGTCAGACTGCCGCAGGGCTCTTGGGCAATCACTGGTCACTAGTCACTTGCAAACACGACTTTCCTCTTGTTTTCATTGTATTTTCTCTCTGGGGTGGATCCTTCTTGCTTTCCTCAGGGGTTTGTCTGCATTCTTCAAGTGTTAAACTGGTACTTGAATTTCATCAGGACAGGGTGGTGTTGGAGGCTGATCCCATCACACACAAACACACCCACACCCGCACCCTTCATTCACACTTCTTGTTCACACATCTAAGTTAAATTACACAGTGTACATCTAAACCAAGTTTCCCCAAAATACAAAAATGGAGTCCATTATTCAAGACGGAGTTCCAGATGTACAGTATGGGTCTCATCTGGCGTTGGTTAGAATGTCTATTAAACACAGTTACTTTAGTCATGATATTAGAGAAGAGATGCAAGGTTAACTAACAGATACTCTAAAGGTAAATTAATTTGGTCTATCTGTGCCCTTACAACACAGAATGAGGGTGAGTTCTCTGGTAAGGTGATGAGGCAGCTTGAGCAGGAGCGAGAGATTGTCTGTCCAGTGCCTATCCACCTCTTCTCTGCTGAGAAACCAGTCTGGTGAACCTGGGGTCAAAACAAAAGCGGAACGCTCTGAGACCAGTCAGGAGATTGCAACAAGGAGCATCCGCTCCATGTTATTAAAAGCTGAGTCTGGCTCCAGCAAACGCAAGGCTGCTATTTGACCCCCACCGTATGTCCCACTGGAACTTCAGACTCCAAGTTACTTTGCCAGCCGCCTTGTGAGTCCAAACAGGTAGAATGCTGAATTCTCAATAAACTTTTTTGTTTAATAAACCCTGGAGGTTTTCTGCTCCCCCTACCAGTAAGACCGGATTTATTCCTGAGCTTCTTGCAGCACCTGAGGGCTAACTTTGAAAGGTGAATCTAAGTTGATGCAACTTGCACCCTTCCTTTGGCACTCCTTGGCTCACACTGTGCTGCTGAGGGCAGCGTTCCAGGTGACTGGTCCGACCAGCCCATCTCTGCCCTAACCTTCTTCTGTCACTGCTTTCCCGTTTGTCCGTTCACCTGCCACTTTGAGGCGCAGATGTAGAGGGCAAGTAGTCTGTCGCGTGTGTTTGTACAAGGAGGGTGCTGCACATCTCGGTACATCTAGGCATGGCATGGAGCCGCCCCTGCCGGCGTTACTTTGGATACTCTCTATATGTGAGGACAGTCCACACGAGGATGCCTTTTCTTTAAGGACATGTTCCCTACTCCCCTCCCTATCCCTGATCCAGATCTCCCTCTGCCAGCTGTCAATGACCCCTCCCATTGCACACCTGGTCACTCACAGCTGAGGTGCCATGCCCCTACTGCCCATTGGCCATTGCCCCATTGGGTATTGCCCCCAAACACCCTATTGGGCACGCTTCCAAGTTCTGCATAGCCTTGCGCCCATTGACAAGGGTCCTGCAAATCACCGCCCTCCCAGCACTTCCATTGATCAGTGCCCCACAACCACCTCCTTGGCCAGTTCTGTGCTATTACCCAGCAATCAAGGCTATTGGAGGGGGTGTGGCTGGGCAGCGGGAACTGATTTTGGATGTTTTTTAAAATAATACCCCTGTCTAATGCAAGACAAAGCCACATCCAGGTTTTGTGCCCATCCTGGACAGGGACAGACCCTACAAAAGCAGGACAGTCAGATTGCCCTGCCGAGGTCCTGAGCTCTGAACTGGGGCCATTAGTGGCTAGGGCAGTAGAAATAACACTGGAGCCCAGAGCCTCAGAGATACTTACGCTTCCATTCACTTTTTGGGAGTTAGGCAGCTAAATACCTTTGAGAATCCAGGGTTTGGTCTCTTGCCTGTTTCTATCTTGCCCCTAAATGATGGTTTATTTTGGGCAGAGTGAATGTGGGTCCTCTCTCAACAGAAACGAGGGACAGATAAAATTCTGTTTTTATTAAGCTTGTTAACACACCCAGATCCTCAGCTGGGGAAGCAGAAGATCTGACTCACGGAGTTTCAAACCACTGTGATTTTATAAGATCTCGGTGGCTGCTGTTGTCTGAGACCCTGGGAAGGTCAAATAGTTTTCGCTGCTGCCTCTTCGAAGAACAAAACCCACGCCTTGCAGCTCAGCATTATCATGCCCTGTCATGCTGAGGGTTGCTTTTTAGAGGCTGAGCCCAGCAATGTGTCTGTTTAGCAATGCCATGCATCGTAGCAACTGTCGCGTGCAAAAAGCTTTGCAGATTCCAGACACATTTGGACTCTACTGATGGCATCTGGGGCCCTGTATTCAAGTCAGACCAGCTGCTGAGTTTGCTTTCCTTGACTGAAGAGGTGAAGGCAGAAGCCCTGGCTTGGAATACCCTTGTTGTGTGGCAAGCACAGGTGGGCAAAGAGAGAAGGGAGGGTGGACAGAATCATTGCAGTGTCGAGCTTGAAGAGCCCTTGAGAGGTCATCCAGCCCACCTAACTCAGTGGATCCCAAACTTGTGGGGTTATGTCCTCCTCACGAGCTGCAGTCAGCAGCCAGGGCGGGGAACGGAGTCAAAGCCATAACTGAGGGCTGGGAGCTGGGACCCGAGCTGTGGCTGTGGCTGTAGCTGTAGCTGGGCCATGGTCAGGACCCAGGAGACATGGCTGACCAAGAGTGGGGTGTAGGGCGGGGGCTGCAGCCAGACGGTGAGGCTGGAAGGTGATGGGGGAAGAGCAAGGAAGGATGGCGCATCCTCCCTGCCCCTGTGGAGGCTAGCCCAGGTCCCGCTGTGCCTCCCCAAAGGCTCCTGTGCACCTACAATCTGGGGACCTCTGATCTAATGTATCGTAACAAAGCACAAGAGATGAGACACACACAGCTTGCTCCCCTTTGCAGCTGGTCTGGAAATCATTTGCTTTAATAGCACCTCCTAGAAATACTGCCTGGCGTTGCATGCATTTGTGGTTGGGGAAGAGTCAGTAGGTGGGAAGACACCGATCTCGAGCGAAGTGGGTCAGTGGGGAGGAGTCTGGGTCAGAAAAGGACATGCAGCCCCAGTAATGGCAGAGGAAGAGGAAGGCAGGAAGTGTGGGCTTGGGTTTCCGCATTAATTCACTGCTGCTTTCCTGTTTGGTAGGAGTCACGTTTGAGCTATCTTTAGAGAGGATCTGTTCTGCCAAGGTTTTTGGGCTGTCCTCATCACCATAGTATCCAAGTATATAAAGCCAGGAGGCGAACATCTGCTGTATGCGGCTCTCGTCCTCACCCCAGGGAGAGAATTGTATGTGCAGTGGAGCATTTGTTTTGCTGGAGTGTTTGTTTGGGTGTTCAGCTGTGCACAGTGCTCTGTGTGGATGGAAGAGAAGGCAGGTTGGTTGAGTGTGCTTGGTTCAAGAGGTAGTGAGGTGTGGGATGGCCTTTCTTCCTGAGGACATTTGTTTCACAGTCTTCGGCCAGCCCTTGAGAAAATTCTGTCTCTTCCCCAGACAAGCTTTACCCTTATTGTGGAAAGTTGGGGCTTAAGTGGTGAAAACGTTGACCACAGTCTTCACCCCCAAGCTTTAGGCTCTTTTAGATGCCCTGGGTGTTGCTCATGGAGGGCTTGGAGATCAGGGCTGAGACTTTGGCTTTGATTTCTGTGGAAAGCCATTGGAGTGGATGACAGGTGCGCTCAGGGATCTGTGCTGCCACGTTCTGTATGAGTTGGACTTTCCAAAGTGGTGCAGGCTTCAGGCCCAGCTGTGTCTGTGATGTTTCCTCAGGGGGGGCAAGCCTGTGACTCACCCTGTTATCCCCTCTCTTAGCCAGAGCAGAATTTGTGGGCGCTAAACTGTGATCATTGGCTGCCGCTCTGGTCTATGAGCCAGCCAGACAAACCCTTGGGACTCTGCCAGTCTAGATTGTGCCTTGCAGGTTAACTCTGGGTGTTCTTCAGTTCCCAGATTCTCCAGGAAAGTTTGCTTGCCACATCCATGCCCGTCACAGGATGCCCAAGGAAATACTAAGTCCACTACTTCCAAAGAGGCAGACTGCACACCAGCTCATTGACTTGTCTCAAGATGCCCCCTCATTTGAACAGATCAGCATGAAGGTGAATTGAGACTAAAACAAAAAGGAGCTCGTTAGTGAAGATCAGAGATTTGAATGATACTAAACAGAGGTAATAGAAATACAGAATGGCTACAAATGAAACAAAAGTGCAACATGCTCTCTGGTGACTATAACTTAACAAGTTGTAAAGTTCCAAAGGGGCAGCCGTATCAGTCTTCAAAGCATCTGACGAAGTGGGATTTTCTCCCACAAAAGCTCATGCAGTGAATCAATTTGTTAGTCTTTAAGTGCCACAGGACTCCTTGCTTGTTGTAATCCTTGTTGAAGGCAGGTGTCTATCTTCTGACACTTCTCAGCGTCACCAGCTCATGTGGCTGAGGACCCCTGATGCCAAGAGCTCTGACCTCTTTGTTCCCTTGGGGGTGTATAACTGACGTGTCTCCTTGCTTATTCCACTAAGCTGATTGTCTTTGTCCTGACTCTGGTGCACTCTCATGCTTATTTTATGGCCTCCTGGCAATTTGCAATTTCTGTTTACCTCTCTCTGTTGTTTCTGACATTCCCACACTCCATTTCTATTAGAGGCAGGGAGAGAACAATCCTCTCTCTTGTCTGGAAAGAAACCTGATTATCCCTTCATCCGGTCACAGATTTTTAAAGCAAAATATCAGGAAGGGTCCATAATTCCTTCTGTGGTGTCAGGACGTAGAATTCACAGTGATATTAAAGACTAGTGTGTCGCTGGCTGTCCTTTAATCTCTAACACGACATTCTTATGGAAAGGGATCATGAGAGCCATGTGCTGGGGTAGTGAGTTCGTCAGGTTTGATGGGATTAGCTATTGCACAGGAGTGAACCTTTTGCGAGTGGGCACAGAGGGGTTCTCGGTATCGCCTTGCTGGATCCAGCAGGGAGTTGACGACGGTGTCAAAAACCAAGGCCAGGTCTTTGTCCGCCAGGGTGGGATGGAGTTGCCTAGCAACCGGAGATCTTAGAAAGCCTGGATGCTGCCATGCGAGAGCTCAGCGTCAGCCAGGAATCCAGGCGTGAGCTGCTGTGAACTGAAGGGATCAGTTGTGGGTGTGAACCTGCCACCAAAGGAAACTGCACCATGACAGCAGGCTCCTCAGGGTACTTTCCTCTTCTCCAGGTGATGGGCTGTCCTGGCGCTGTGGGGTGGTTACGAGTGGGGAAGGAGAGGTAGAGCTGTTCATCTTCTCTATGTTGCTGGCACCATGGGCGGTGCATGAACCACCTGTCCAGGGAGGTTAGCCCCTGACCCCACCCTTTCCACCCCAGGCTGGCCTGCCCCAGCCCCAACCCCAGCTGCACCAAGTGAGCAGGCTGCAGCAGGAGGGGCTGGGGCCTGGGGGTGGAGCATAGGTGAGGCCACACCTGGTTGTTGCCTGCCACCCCTGGCTGGCACTTAAGGCTGTGGCATCTGACCAAAGGGCAGTGCCCTTGTGCCTGCCAGCAAAGACTATTCACAACTACCTGGCATCCACAGCGGCATCTCTCTGCCTGCAGTCAAGTGATTTGCAGCCAGCATGGAAAGCAGAGGGGTTTTTTAGTTCTCAAAAACACAGTGTAGGACAGAACTTGGTTAGCTCAGGAATTGGAAAGTTGCAGCAATGACCATCTGTGGAAGTTGCAGAGCCCCATGCTTTGGTGGCTCTGCTTCCTTGGATCTGCCACTGGGGACCGTCCATTCTCACTGTCAGCCTCAGACACTCCCCCTTGTCCCTTCCCATTCCTCTGTCTCTTTCTTGGGTAAGGTGGTCACCTCTCCTTGTTTCTTCCTGTCTGCAGCCTTTTGGCTCAAGGGCAGAGGGATCCTGGCCATAGTTAGCACATGTGCAACTAGAAGGCCACCTGCCTGCCTGCCAGTGATCTCTGCAGTAATCACATACTCTGGTCCCATCACTGAAACATATGGGGAAACTGAGGCACATAGAGCAGCATTCAGCAAAAACATTGACTATCATCACAGCGGTCTTTTCAGCAGAGGGAAAGGCCAATTGCTCTTTGCAGTGCTTGGCTCTGATGCAGGCTGATGACAAGCAGGATTGATTACATGGTTCACCAGCCCATCTAGCTCCTCAGGGCGGGATGCATCCATTTCAGTGGACATTGCTAGGCAGGGTCTCTTGGCCCATAATGCAGCTTGAGCCTTGGCTTGGCAGGGCCTGTTAGGCTTTGTCCTGCATTTATCAGCCTTCATTTTCTGCCATTGTTGCTTGAGTTTCCAGTCCTCTCTCTCTGCCCGGTGCTGGGAGTTGGGAAGATCTGGGTGTGTGGGCAACCAGGAGAGAGGAGCCCGTAGACCAGCGTGCTGACAGAACAATGATGGAGATTCAACAAGTTCTCGATTCCTTGTCCTGCAAGGGGAGTGCGGTCTCCTAGCCTTGGGATTGGTTGGAGCCTGTGTGGTCGAACAGAGACAGGTCTCTCATTTTCTGAGAGCTGGGAGAGCTCCAGCCACTACCTTCAGGTTTGTCTGTGCTACAACATTAGGCTGACGGCCACTGCAGCAATTGAATTGCCTGTTAGTGTCCACGCTGCTTGCCCTCCTTCTGGCAGTGCTGTGTTCACACCACCCTCTTTCACCGGGAGCTCTTGCACCCATGGAAGGTATTGGGGGCACTGACAGTCATGCAGGGCTCCCAGCTGGAGCCCCATAGCCAGAAACAAATGTGCAAAAAATAACAGCCCATTTCACTGCTGTGGAACTGAGCCTGGTGGTGTATGACACGATGAAGGAGGTAGAGGAGATGCCATCCACCCCAGAGGCTGGGGAGATCACAGCCACCTCACCTAAGAGGAAACGTAGGGTTGTGGTGATTGGGGACTCCCTCCTGAGAGGAACGGAGGCACCCATCTGTCGCCCTGACAAGGCCTCTAGGGAGGTATGCTGCCTGCCAGGTGCCCGTATCAGAGACGTTACGGAGGGACTGTCAAAAATCACCCGCCCCTCAGACTACTACCCCATGCTTCTTATCCATGTGGGTACCAACGATACTGCGAGAGGTGATCCTCAGCAGATCAAAGGTGACTTCAGGGCTCTGGGAGCGAGGGTGAAGAAGTTTGGAGCACAGGTGGTGTTCTCATCAATCCTTCCAGTCAAGGCTAGAGGCCTGAGGAGAGACAGATGCATGCTAGAGGTGAATGCCTGGCTGAGAAGATGGTGTCGTCAGGAGGGATTTGGCTTCCTTGACCGTGGAGCTCTGTTTCAGGACAGAGGATTGATAGGCAGAGATGGCCTTCACCTGTCCAGGAAGGGGAAGAGCATGTTTGGGCACAGACTGGCTGACCTACTGAGGAGGGCTTTAAACTAGGTTCAACAGGGGAAGGAGACCAAAGCCCACAGGTAAGTGGCAATGTGGGAGATCTGGGGAAGGGATGGCACTTGGGGGGGCTGGGACTGTAGTACCAGGAATAAAAGAGAAGGTAGTTGGAACATGGGGGGGGGGGAGGGAATCAAATAATTGTCTTAAATGTTCCACTGAAGCGCCAACACGTGAGGAGAGTGGGGGAGGAGGACTCCAAGAAAAAATGCAAGGAGGTATATGTAATAGAATTGAAAACCAAACTGACAAAGTAGGGCAAGTGACCGGGTATCTTAGGTGCCTATACACTAATGCAAGGAGCCTGGGAAATAAACAGGAAGAATTGGAAGTACTAGTGCAGACAAGGAACTATGATATCATAGGACTAACGGAGACGTGGTGGGATAGTCTGCACGACTGGAGCTCTGCCATGGACGGGTATAAACTGTTCAGGAAAGACAGGCAGGGAAGAAGAGGGGGAGGAGTAGCATTATATTTAAACGAGCTCTATGACTGCTCAGAGCTCCATTATGGAAGTGGAAGCGTGCCAGTAGAAAGTCTGTGGGTTACATTGAGAGGGGAAAACAACAAGGGGGATGTTGTGGCGGGGGTCTGCTATAGACCACCAGACCCAGAAGCAGGAGGTGGATGAGGTGCTCTATGGACAACTAGTGGAAGCTTCTAGATCACAGGCCCTGGTGCTGATGGGGGACTTCAATAACCCTGACATCTGCTGGGAGGCCAATACAGCAGTGCATGGGCAATCCAGGAAGTTTTTAGAGAGTGTTGGGGACAACTTTCTAGTACAAATGCTAGAGGAACCAACTAGGGGCCTTGCACCACTCGACCTGCTGCTCACAAACAGGGAAGAATTGATCAGGGACGTAGAGGTAAATGGCAAGCTAGGAAGTAGTGACCGTGACATGGTTGAGTTCAGGATCCTGATTAAAGGAAGGAAGGAAAGAAGCAAAACACAAACCCTGGACTTCAAAAAAGCAGATTTTGGCTCCCTCAGGGAACTGATGGGCAGGATCCCTTGGGAAGCTAATCTGAAGGGGAAAGGAGTCCAAGAGAGTTGGTTATATTTTAAAGAAACCCTGCTAAGGGCACAGGAAGTTGCCATTCCAATTAGGAGAAAGAACAAACATGTGAGGCAGCCAGAATGGCTTAGCCGAGAACTCTGCTCTGAGCTTAAACATAAAAAGGAAGCTTACAGGAAGTGGAGGCTTGGTCAGATGACCACGGAGGCATATAAAGATAATGCTAGGGACTGCAGGGATAAAATCAGAAAGGCCAAAGGACAAATGGAGTTGCGGCTAGCGAGGGATGTAAAGGATAACAAGAAGGGGTTTTACAAGTATGTTAATAACAAGAAGAGGATCAGGGATGGTGTAGGTCCCTTGCTGAATGGGGCAGGCATCCTCGTGACAGAGGATGAAGAAAAAGCTGAAGTGCTCAATGCTTTTTTTGCTTCAGTTTTCACAGGCAGGGTCAGCTCCCAGCCCACTACCATGGGTATGGCAGATGGGAGAGAAGAAGAGAGACCCTTGGTGACGGAAGGTCAGGTTAGGGACTGCTTAAAGAAGCTGGATGTGCACAGGTCCATGGGGCCGGGCGAACTGCATCCGAGGGTGCTGCGGGAATTGGCCGATGAGATAGCAGCACTGCTGGCTGTTATCTTTCAAAACTCATGGAGAACAGGGGAGGTGCCAGAGGATTGGAAAAAAGCAAATGTAGTGCCTATTTTCAAGAAAGGGAAAAAGGAGGATCCGGGGAATTATAGACCAGTCAGCCTCACCTCAATCCCTCACAAAATTATGGAGCAGGTTCTCAAAGAATCCATCCTCAAACACTTAGAAGAAAATAAAGTGATCAGGAACAGTCAGCATGGATTTACCAAGGGTAAATCATGCCTGACCAATCTCATTTCCTCCTATGAGCAGAAGACTGGTTTTCCGGATGCAGGAAGAACCGTTGATGTGATACATCTTGATTTTAGCAAGGCTTTTGATACAGTTTCCCACAGCATTCTCATTGGCAAATTAAGGAAGTATGGGTTGGATAGGTAGACTATGAGGTGGATAGAAAACTGGCTAGATCAACGGTTTCAGAGTGTAGGAATCAATGGTTCCATGTCTAGCTGGCAACCAGTCACGAGTGGTGTGCCCCAGGGGTCGGTCCTGGGGCCGGTTCTTTTCAACATTTTCATCAATGATCTGGATGATGGAATAGACTGCGTTCTCAGTAAGTTTGCGGATGACACCAAGCTGGGGGAAACAGTAGACACGTTGGAGGGCAAGGACAGGATTCAGGGAGACCTAGATAAATTGGAACAGTGGACCAATAAAAATCTTATGAAGTTCAATAAGGACAAGTGTAAAATCGTGCACTTGGGACGGAAAAACCCCAGGCACCGCTACAGGCTGGGAAACATTCAGCTAAGTAGCAGCAGTGTAGAAAAGGACCTGGGGGTCATGGTGGATGGGAAGCTAGATATGAGTCGGCAGTGTGCTCTTGCTGCCAAAAAGGCCAATGGCATACTGGGCTGCATCAAAAGAAGTATTACCAGCAGATCAAGGGATGTGATCCTTCCCCTCTATTCTGCACTGGTGAGGCCACATCTAGAATACTGTGTTCAGTTTTGGGCTCCCCACTACAAAAAGGACAGGGACATGCGAGAGAGAGTTCAGAGGAGGGCAACCAAAATGATTGAAGGCTGGAGCACAAGCCCTATGAGGAAAGACTGAAAGCATTAGGCTTATTTAGTCTGCAGAAGAGAAGATTGAGGGGGGATTTGATAGCAACCTTCAACTACTTGAAGGGATGCTCTAAGGAAGATGGAGCTCGACTGTTCTCGGTGGTAACGGAGGACAGAACAAGGAGCAATGGTCTCAAGTTGCAGTTAGGGAGGTCGAGGCTGGATATTAGAAAAAACTTTTTTATTAGGTGAGTGGTGAAGCATTGGAATGAGCTGCCAAGGGAGGTGGTGGAGTCTCCATCTTTGGAGGTGTTTAAGGCCCGGCTGGACAAAACCATGACTGGGATGGTTTAGTGGGAGTGGTCCTGCCTCTGGCAGGGGTTGGACTAGATGACCTGTGAGGTCCCTTCCAACCCTAGGATTCTGTGATTCTATGACCTCAGCAGTGGTGTATGGGCAGGTGGGGCCATGCCTCTGGGTGCTGGCCAAACCCTCCTCAGGGGAGCTGCCTCTTGCTGTTGCATGTGGCCAGGGACCATCGGGGTTTGACATCCCCGGAGGCTGCGCTCACCCCAGCTAAGGCCTGCTGGATGGTGGCCGAGGGTTCCTGCAGTGAGAGGAGCAAGTGTTCTCCTGGCCCCTATGCTCCCATGCTGGATGCAATGAGGGGGCTGCAGGGCCCTAATTGCAGGGCTCTGGGTTAGAGCCTGGTACGGAGTCACTGTAACTCCATCAACATAAGCTCTGCAGAGGTGGAGTTACTAAGTGCATGGAGTGGGGCACTTGCATTGGCGAGAGAGCCTGTTCAGTGTAGCCACAGGCGGAGTCAGCTCACCATAAGCAGTGAACCAGGCCGGAGTGAGTGGCTAGGCTGTGATGTCCTCGATGTCGACAGCTGAATTGAAGAGCAGGTGCCAGCGTGACCAAGTGTGTCTGCGGGACCAGAGCTGACCTGTAAGACACAGGGAGAAAAACATGGCGAGGAGTTCTGGGGCTGTGGCATCTCCTGACTTGCTGACATGAATGTTGAAATCTCACAGGATGGCCGGTTGAGGACATTTTCCACCACCACTGAGGAAGCATCAGTGTGCTCCTTTGGTCTGCAAACGAGCCTGAAATCTGTTCTCTTTGACTCTATTTCTGCTGTCAGGAATGAATTGGGATGACTTTATCTTACAGAGATGCTTGTTTTGGATTTGCTGGTTGCAGAGGAGATGAACCCAGTGCCCCTTGCCCTGCCTGTATCTGAGAGATACCGAGTTTCTTATCTGTTAGTGTGATGCAGGCTGTGCTGAGGGATTCGTCACTGATGAGGTTGCCTGTCATTGGCTGCAGAGAGCTGGCATCAGTTAGTATCCATCTTTGTCCAGGTTGCAGACTGGTCCTGTGTCATGTATGGCCATTAAGGCCTGGTGCGTGGTTTTCTATGCCTGCTCTGCTCTTCCCTTGAACCATTCCTCCCAGATTGGAGCGTGATAGGTGGCCTAGCAGACTGTGCCATGGGGATGCTCTGAGCAGAGGAACAGCTGCTTTGCAAGTGCTGTGGGAAAGACAGGTGTATCCCATTGTTGGTGCTGGTAATGGGCTGTGCTGGAGCTCTCAGTCCCTGGAGCCATCTGCGGTGGGACATGGAAATAACTGTCCTGATACCACCAGGTAGGAAGGAGTCCCAGGGAGGAAAGACCTCCTGATCAGAAAATGAGAAAGCTGCGGGGAGCTGGGCACAGGACCTGGATCCCTTCCCCCTTCCTTCTTGCACATCAGCGTGCTCCCTGTTTCTGTCTCTGCTGGCTGGAATGGAGACACGTGTGTTTGTTCATCAGCAGCGCTGGTGTCCTGCGGTGCCCATGTCCCCAGTTGTGTCAATCTGTGCGGCTCTGTTGAGCCCAGGTAAGCTGTACTGACTTATGCCGGCAGGCGGTCTGGTCTTATGACCTTGTGTCCTTCTGCAGTAAATGGCTCAGCATGATGTTTTAATAACCACATACACTTATTTTTACAACTGGATATTGCACAGCTGGGCTTTGGGGGGAAACTATTTCATTTGGCAGAAGCCTGCTTTGGGCCCAGCCCCTGCAGAGCGAAGCAGGGTTGGATTCACCACCAATAACATTGACAGAGGTGCATGGGGTCTCTGCCTTTCAAAGACTGTGTGTCTCTGTAGCAGGAGAACAGTCATGGCCAATGTCCTTTCAGGACCGCAGGGTCCCAGGGAAAAAGGCTGCGTTTAATGGGCTCTTCTGAAAGCATCACAGTTTCCTTTTATGACAGTCAGACTTTAGCCTTCCTGCCTGTTTGGGTTTTAAAGTGAGACCTATGAGGACTCGTGGATTTTAGGTTAGGAGGGAGCATTCTGACCATCTTGTCCGACTTGCATGATGCAGGCCAGAGAACGTCCCCTAGGGATTTCTGCAGCAGAGGGAGTTATTCAACACCACTACTTTTCTATAGTCTTCACGCGAGAGTTATGTTGTAAACTCTTTGGAGGCTGGGACTGACTTCTCTGTTGCATACCTGTGCAGCACCGAGCACGGGGAAATCCTGATCTTTCGATAATGTTCTGGAGGTGCTACTGTAATAAAAATAAGAGACTTGTGTCCAGGTGAGGCTGAATTCTCACTTCTCCTTGATTAACTAAGAAGTGGTTGCAGCCTGCTGGACAGCAAACCGTATGGACCATGTGGTTACCTGGCTGTGTCTGTTTACAGCTCCTTGCATTGCACGGCCCAGCCCCCTGTGTGAGCAACACCTGGAGGGCTGGTATAAACAAGACACCAACACTTTAGCCACTGTGTTCTTTAGACCAGATCTGAGCAGGGTGCAGTAGTGCAGGGGTAGTTACACCACTGCCCTGTTGCACGGGCACGGGCGCAGCCTTGTGCTGCGTGCTGCTGGCTAATATGGGACATAAAAACCTGCACTAAAGAGGTGGTCTGGGACAAGCCAGTGACTCTCTGCCCATAGCCCAGCCACTGCACTTCTCCCGGGGAGTATCTGCAGAGGCTGCATGTCAAGGATCGGGGAAAGGTGGGAAGTGGAGGAGTGTTCTTCTTTGTGTGCCTGTGGGGAGACTCTCCTCCTCAGCTGGGCTCCTCCAGAAAGAAGGAGAGGCAGGAAGCTGTGGGAAAAGTGGGGCGAGCTCAGAGAAGAGCAGATGATGGTCGGTGGCTGGAGGGATTCACAAGGAAGGACCAAGAGCTAAATCTGCACAGCTCAGTTAAGCAGTGATTAAGAGAGTGGGGGACATAGCCTTGTGCCTAGCTCATGAAGCTGGAGAGGGGGAGACAGCTGGTCCTGGGTGTGTAGGAGGGATGGAAGAAAATCAGAGTGGAGTATCAAGAATCCATTTCTGGTGATGGTGCAGGGCTCATAGGGCTTACTGGTAAGTTTATGCACCAACTTAAGTAGCCTGAAGACGGAGGGAAGCCGAGCACTCACAATCTCTGCAGAAGTTGAGGGGAGTTGCCGGTGTTTGGCCCAATGAGATTTTGCCTTAGGCACGGATTCTGCCTGGACCTGCAGGGACAAGATGTAATTCCCCTAGCATGCTAGTGATGAGTCATACCCTTGCACCCCGCTGTGAGCCCACGTTACAGTCTCCATTGCAGACTCATGGTGTAGGAGCCAAACATTGAACGAGCCCTTGAACCAGATCATCGCCTTGAGACTTGCCACAATCTTTCCCCTGGGGCGTGTAGAAGGCAGAGGGGAACTAAACCACACTTCAATCTCCCCTTGCAGGCACAAAGCCAAAAGTGGGTGGTGTCCGCTTTGCTGCCAGCCAGCCCACGGAAGCAGCGCACAGCCATGTGCACTTTGATGAGAAGCTCCATGACTCTGTGGTCATGGTCACCCAGGAGAAGGATGGCAACTTCTTGGTCAAGGTAAGAGCCAGAGAGAGCAAAGGCGGGCGGCGGGTGCCAAGAGGAAGATGATGATGACGTTGCTTGATGTGTTGAGGGAGGTGAATGGTTTTGGTCTTACCTATCAAAACTGGAACACATCAGATTGTGTCCGATACATATTAAACTCCAGTCTTTGGTGTGGCTAGACTTCGGGCTCTGGTTTTGATCCCTCTCTGGCGAATGAGCTCTCTGCTTGATTTCCCCTTCTAGTGGCATGGAGGGAACAGCTGTCCCTTCTGGAAGTTGACAGAGGGAGCGATCTAAAGGGAACTTTCAGGTGCCTTTGAAGACAGCCGTGAAAGTAGCAGCTCCCGTTTATAGCTCAGTGAATTACTGGATTGGTTCCCTCTGTTCTTGACTCTTGGAGAGCACCCAAGTGAGGATCCTGTCAGGATCCATTTATGATACAGAGTGTAGGAGAAAGTAAAAGGTTAAGAAAGATAAGTAGAAGCGTCCAGGCATTGGCTCAAGGCCTAGCAAAGCGATCCAAGAAAGTGGGCCTGAATGGCATGCACATAGGCGTGGACCATGATAACCTCATTGAAACTGGCACAATCTAAATATGAGAAAGCACTAAGACAAAGATGAGAATGTGCTTGAATAAAGAGTTGGAGAAAGGTGGTGCTAGTCCAGTCTCGTGCCAGAAGAGATAAGGAGGTATGCTGGGTCGAAGTGACCTGTACAAAGGAGAGGTTTGGCCAAGTCATGACACCTTGATGGATGGTAATGTCCAGGGACCTATCAAATTAAGGAGTGTCATCAAAGGAGGGATGTACAAGTCAATTCAGATAAGGTATAAAAGTAGGAGCCCCAGAGCCCAAACTTCGTGTAGCTGAGAGGGTGACAGCCAGTCCTGCTGTCAGTTGAGCTGTTCCATTGCATTGAGAGCACCAATGCTGCCAACAAATCTGTCGATTTGGATTGTTTGCCATAGTTCTACGTTGCAATAAAGCCTAGCCTGGCACCTTCGTTTCTACAAAGATCCGTGGTTGTGTTGGTTTCCTCAGTCGTGAGTGTTGCCTCAGTTTACTCAAGGATGCATTCACACACGCAGCCAAACTGATATCCGCGCCAGACACAGAACAACACTGATAAGAACACATCTTGCCTGACGTGCCTGACCGCACTCGGCCCAGCGTACCACACAGAGTAATGGTGGTTTAACATCATCATAGAGTCAACATTTACCCACACAGCAAGGATCCGCATCTTTGATACACTTCCACTCGCAGCCTTCACTAGAGCCTGGTGCTCGGATTGTGTTAGCAACAGGCAGGGAGGGGAGTTGCCTCTTCTCCGTAATAAAATCCAAAGGGATTTCTCCCTAGATTTTAGGGATAGGGTCAAGAACTGGCCTGTGTGTGTCCTTACAGAATGGCAGGAACTTGGCCCCTAAAAAATGTTTTCAACATAGTGACTTTCTTCCAACAGTCTCGGATCACTTTATAAGCAACAACAGAGCTTGTCTGTGTACACATTAGGGAGATGGAAGTAGTGTGGTGATAGCTGGGGCTTGGTTGATCTCCTTAGCTTGTGAGTCTGACTGGTGGAAAGTGGACAGAAGATTATGAAGTGTCACCATAGAATTAGAGGTGAAGGACTGGAAGGGACCTCATCTAGTCCAGCCTCTGCACGCAAGGCAGGGCTAAGTAATAACTAGATCATCCCGGCAGGTGTTTGTCTAACCTGTTCTTAAAAGCCTCCAGGGACAGAGATTCCAAAACCTGCCTAGGCAATTTCTTCCAGTGCTAAACCACCTGGCTGTCGAGCCGATTATTCCTCATGTCTACCATAGATCTCCCTTGCTGTAATTGAAGCCCCTTGCATCTTGCCCTGTCCTCAGAAGCTAACAAGAAGAATTTATCACCTTCCTCCATGCTTGAAACCTGTGGTCACTAACATGGAATGGTAAATGTTGGTGGGGACAGGGGCAAAAGGGAAACACAAAGACTGAATTAGTCCAAACAAAAAGGGGTTTGGCTATCAGTCAAGGGGAGAGGGATGGGACTGGGATGCAATGGTACAAGACTGGACAGTCAGAAATTGGGCCTAATTGTGGACCAAATGATGAGAAGCTGGGCTAGTCAGCCCCCAGCTCCCTCCATGAGAGGCGTTGGGCTTGCCTGGGTACAGTTAGGGTAAAGTAGCATCTGTGCACCCACTGTGTTATTTACATGGGCCCTTGGCTCTTGTGCAGCAAAACTGACACAAAAGCCGGGCAGCTGGATCTCCTCCTGCCTGAACTGCAGCGTGATGGCTCCCTGCTTCCCATTCATGGATGTGAGGAGCCTGGACGGCTGGCCTCTGCTCCTGGCTGAGAGCCGGGGGCCACAGCAGGGTTTCAAGGTGCTGAATTGCAGGGAGCTCCCTTAGCCCCCCACCCCCTGCCCCTTTCAGTCAGTGGAGGCTCCTCTCATGAGAACAGGCACCACCAGAAGAGGGCAAAGGGGTCATTAAGCACTGTGGTAATTGCTGTCATGTAGACATGCTGTCAGACTGGAATGAGGGCGATGGGTCTCAGAGCCTGGGCCTGCACCCTGGTGGGCACATCTACCCTGCTCATTTTTAGGCTGGTAGCGCCAGCTCTAGTCCGTAGACCAGGGTCTGAGACTCACTGCTGCAGTTCTCCCTTTGTAGTGTAGATGCTCCCAGTGCATTTTTTCCCTTCCTCTCCCCAATTTCTTCTCTTTCCTGTCCCTTTCCTTTTGCCTTCTGTGTAATAAGAATCTGGCTTAGTCAGCCAAGACTTCATATTTTGCATCACTGCTGTGAGCCTGTGACCAGAAAGACAGCTAAAAGCAAAGCCTTAAACTGTCTGAGTTGTGCAAAGGCAACAGTAGGGGTCGGAGCAACTGATCAGGCCATGCACTCGGTCTCTGTTTCTGCAGCACTGAGGCTGTAACTGAGAATCCACCCCAGAGCTAGAAACAGCTGCATTTTCTGTCTTTGCTCTCCTTTTCTTTCTCTACTAACATTTGTCTTGTTTTGCCTTCAAGAAATCATGATTGGACTTTAACAACAGCTCAGCCCATCTCATCTAACTGCTTCTCTGTGCTCCAAGAAGGACTCTTGTTACCATGTTCAGTGCCATTTCAGAGACTTATCTAGTGGAAGGTTTTCCTTCTAAATATTCTCCCTAGCTAAAAGGAAAGAGAACAATGGGGGGAGGGGGTTAAAACAACAGCTTTACATAATACTTTAGATTTCAAACACTTTAGCTGGTTTTCTTCTTTTCTGTATCTTTATTCCATCAAAATTAACACAGCAGGACTTCCCACTTGACAGAAGAAATCGAGGCACAGAGAAGGTAATGATTATCTAAGGCTGCACAGTGATTTCAGATTGGGAATAAAAGCCAGGAGTTCTGAAACCCAGCCACCTGGGTTGACTATTAGTCAACAGCACCTTCTGACTTGTGCGTCCATGCTGCACCATGCAGGCCTTCTGACTTGGATCTTTGGCTGAACTGTGTCCACACTGGAAAATTACCAAGTGTGGACCTGAGTCTTGGAGGGACTTTGGCTCTGGCCCAGCCCACCAGCAAGGTCCTAGGGCCTAGATCCTGAGTACTTGCTGGTTTGTATGGGGACAGCAGCAGGTCTTGGGTTGAAATGTGAGGGTATGGTGGAGACGTACCTTATGTTGCCACCATTGTCATAGCATCTGTGTGTCTACAAACATCAATGAGGTCATGAAGACTTTGAGACAATAAGGTAGATAAGCGCGATCCCCAACCGATAGTGGGAAACTAAGGTGTAGAGGATAAGTGACATGCCCATGGTCACATGGGGTATCAGTGGCAAAGACAGGCATTTGCATGCAGATCTTCTGAGTCTCCATCCTGTCCTAATCACAAGCTTGCCTTGGTTTATGGCTCTACAGCCATTTCTGAAGAGTATGGACGATAGTGCCAGTGTCTTGCTCAACTCTCTCCTTCATTTTCCTTCTTTTCAGACAGTTTGATTGACATGAAAAATTGCCCAGATATTGTCAGCGTCCACATAATGACATAGTGCGAGTGAACAGGAGTAGGTGAAAAATAGACTGTCTGCTATATTTATGGCACATACAAAGTCTGCTGATGAGATGCACTTTACCCTCCTGCTATTTCTGCTGTCTCTTTCTTCTCTCTAAAGAAATACGCAGCTTTTTTTCTTCACTTGATTCAAAAACGTCTCATGTCCAGCATCTTGGGAAAACAGTGCCCTGTTATTATTGTAGTTCTTTGCAGTACAAAATGCTTGCTCCTTGCAAAACCTGGCAGCTTTTGGATCCTAGTTTTAATTTGCCTGGTGTCAGATGCTGGGTGGTGGCTGCTACTCTGGGGAGGAGCCAGCTGTGTATTATGGTTTTTTCTCTGTTATTGAGGTAATCTGTTTGGGTTTAATTTCAGTATCTCTATGTAGATCTATAAAAAAACTGTCTTGTTCCAGTGTTTCAGCTGTCTTTGTCAGTAGCCATCTACAGCACCTCTAGGGCCTGCATTCAGCATGGCTGGCTCTGGGTTTGGGTTGCATAGGATGGTTTTGGGTCTGGGGAGGAATGTGTGGGTGCATGCCTTGTGTCTGGCTGGCAGCTGTCTGGTGTAGGCCGTATAGAGGAAGGAGATGGTTCCTCTGTTTGGCAGAGGTGACACCAACATCTGAATGTTCTTTGTCACATCCTGCTTTAACAGATGGGATGTGTGGCTGGAGCCAGGAGCGTTTCACAAAGATCTGTGTGCAGGAACAACAAGTGAATAGGTGGAATCAGGAGGAAGTGCTGTGTCTGGTGGTTAGATGTGGAATGAAGAGGGTTTTTTTGTGTCGAATGGGTGTGTGTATGCGCGCGGTGGGAAAGTCTAGACTTGGCTTTGCCCCAGAGTCACTTTGCCTTCTGTCCTCCCCCCTCTGCAGAGAAGAGCTGCACAAACGTTCTGGGAGATGGAAGTAAACGCTTTAACGTAAGAGACTGATGCAGCACAATTTGTTTTGCTCAAGTTCCTTATCGAATAGGAACTTGAGGTGACTCGCTCACAGTCTATCCTGACCTTCACTGAGGGAAATTTCCAGAGGGGTAGCTGTGTTAGTCTGTGTACAGCAAAAAACAACATGAGTCCTTTGCCACCTTATAGACTAACAGATTTCTTTGGGCATAAGCTTTCGTGGGCTCCAACCCACTTGATTAGAAGCACACGAAAGCTTATGCCCAAAGAAATCTGTTAGTTTGAGGTGCCGCAAGACTCTCATTTTTACTGGGGGGAATGACCAGGTCTTAAAGGGCTCTTTAGGATAGTGGAGAAAGTCAGAGCGAGAGCCAAAGGCTGTAAGTTGAAGTCAGACACATGCAAATCCAGAATAAGGCAGGGATCTTTAACACAGAGGATGACTAACTGTTTGAGCAAACTACAAAGGGAAGCGATGGAGTCCTTGGATCTAGACTGCCTGCTCTTCTGGAAGGAAGTTTAGTCAGATACAAGTGACTAGGCCCACTGCAGGGTAACGGGTGAAATTCTCTAGCCTGTGATATCGAGCAGGCCAGACTGGTCCATTCTGGGCTTGGAATCTGTGAATCTGGGACATGAACTTTTTGTGAAGCATAGTGAGTCTTTCTGATTGGATGCCCTGGGCGTGTGAGTGTGCTTTGCATTTTGCCTGTTTGTTCTCTCTCTCTTTTTCTTGTATTTATTGCTGGGCTTTCCTCCCTTGGAGCAGAACCTGCTGAATTATACCATCAAAGAGTCTTGCCAGGAACTTCGATCCACTAATAAAATGAGCATGTGTTGCTTGATGTTTGGTATTTTGTTGCATCTCTGCCCTAAGGCAACAGTGAGCTCTTCTGGTAAAATTCACACCAAGACAAAGAGTTAGCATACAGACTTAAGCAGCTTGTATGCCTGTGTGCTGGCCACTTGCCCAAAGGATAAATTTCACTGACACGAAGCTAGATTTCATTCTGGGTGTGCTCTGTGGTGCCATCATAAATTCATGTTTTCAGTTTTGGCTTAAAAGCATCTTTCTTCTCCTCCTGAGCAACCTGTAGGGCTCGTAGCATGCCATATGCCTCTCTAGGAGTTTGATTGGTCTGATGTTAGTCATTTTGAGGGATGGAGTGGGGAGATCAAGTGAAAGTAGTACATCAGTCAGTGCCTGCGATCCCATGTCTTGCCACGTTCCTGCTAAAAGGCTTGTTTCCATTTACTCTATCAACTGACTGATAAGTGTATAGATTTAGCAAGTTCAAGTATTCTATGTCTGATGGTTTTCCAAGTTGCCTTGGTTTTGATCCAAATCCCAATTGAATCAAAATGCCCTTTTAATATCTACAGACCAGTATCCAGAAGGGTAGCTGTGTTAGTCTGTTGTACAGTAAAAACAATGAGAGTCCTGTGGCACCTTAAAAACTAACAAATTTCTGACAAAGTGGGTTGGAGCCCAGGAAAGCTTATGCCCGAAGAAATGTTAGTCTTTAAGGTACCACAGGACTCTCCTTGTTTTTACAGAGCAGATAAAACACTCTCCCACTGGTCTGTGCTTACACGCAGCTTTGCCCAGTGTCTGGATAGGAGAATTGTGAGTGACTGATTGCAGGACAGCCTCTGTGTCGCCAGCTCGTATTAACTCATTGCTCTGCCAAGCGGACTTGGGGTAGTGAAGCACAGTGGAGCGTATATTGGTCAGTCCGACTTTCCATGGAGTGCTGGAGTTTTTCTGGATTTACCAATTTTGGCCCTGGAGAGGGTTGACTTGTGACTTCCTAGCATGTCCTTCATTTCTGTGTTGGTTTATAACTGCAGGGCCTGCTTTGTGCTCAGCACTTTCCAAGGGTGTTCACAGATTAAACACAGAGAGACGAGTGAAAGGGAACAACAACGGTCAATGGACACACGAATCACTGTGATTCTCTGTAGGCAGTGAGGCAGCTGTGGGTCTTTAACTGGGACTCAGTCTCTCCCCATCAAACTGGATCACTAAGAACCTGCCTGATTTTTCAGTACAGTCTGGAAAAAATAGTCTCTTCTTCCTGCTTTTCAAGAAGGATGAGGGCTGGGATCCCCAGCAAGAGTGGATTGGATTGTTCCCCACCCCTCACTGTGGAAACATCTGCATTTGGTTTTGTTAAGCTGGTTTTGCATTTCTTCCTCTCTTATGCCAAAGTGATTGAAATACCTAATTGGTCTACAGGTGTGAGCATAAAAGAAGAATCCCTGTCTTTCCACCTCTTCCCCCTAGACAGCCCCACCTCATCCCTTTAGTTCCCATGTCAGCTCTTAACCAGAAGTGGCTGAAGTTTTTCATTCAAAATACAATTTTGTATCTGCAAATTTTGCCACTTCCGTGGTCACCCCTTCTCCCAGATCATTTATGAATATGTTGGAGAGCAGGGGTGAAGTATAGTTTGGTGAGCCCCAGACCCTCCTAAATTTCTGGCTCCTCCTTACACAGGTCCAGGCCCCCTTTCCACAGGTCTGGGCCCCCTTCACTCACCCCAACTACTGCCACCCAAACGCCTGTCTCATCACCCCAGCTACAGCCCACCAAACATCTACCCCCCCACCCCAGCTACTGCCCCAGCTCGTCTCGCCGCTGGTCCCCCAACCGCCTGCTGTGCAGCACAGTCTTCCCCCACTGCCCTGAGGCAACTGCCTCTCCCTCATGGTCCCTTTACCTGGCTACCATGCAGACCTCCCAGAGCCTGCTCTGACTGAGCATGCTCAGAGCCAGCATGCTCTGTCAGAGCAGGCTCAGGGTGGGAGACTTAAAATCTCCTAGCCTGCGGGAAGCTCTTTGCCCTGCCAGAACATGTCAGAATGGTGTTCTGGGGCCCACTATTTTTAGGGGCTCAGCACTTGGGGGGCCCCTAAAAATACAAAATGGAGCCAGAACACTGTGTTTCGGTGCCCACTATTTTTCAGGATCGCCTCTGAGTCTATTGTAAAAAAAAAAAAAAAAAAAAAAAAGTCTTTACATTGGCTCCTCTCCAATCATCTAGTAGTGGGGCTGATTTAGGTGATAGGTTCCATACCAAGGTTAGGAGTCCCATGGCACTTAAAGACTAACACATTTATAGATTTATAAAAAAGTGTGTTAGTCTTTAAAAGTCCCACAAGGCTCCTTGTTTGTTTTGGTGAGCTAGACTAACCTGGTTATCCCTCTGGAACATACCAAAGTTAAAGAAGTAAGGAGTCCTGTGGCACTTAAAGACTAACAAATTTATTTATCACATAAAAATATGGCATGCTTCATGAATTTGTGTTCCATATTTTAATGCAATAAATAAATCTGTTAATTTTTAAGTGTCTCCTTGCTTCTTTTGCTGGACTAGACTAACACAACTGCCCCTTTGGAACATACCAAAGTCAGTAATTCTGCAATCTCGTATTAAAGTCCTTTTGAACTCTTGGGGGAACCCCATGTGGTTCTGGTGACTTCTGGCTGTCCCAAAAGCTTTTTTCTCTATTTATCTCGGTCTGGGACAGTTACTCTGATTTGTCACCTAAAATGAATGGCTGAGGTGTGGGAATCTTCTTCACGTTATTTGCAATAAAGACTGATGCAAAAAATTAATTTACGTTCTCTGTGTGACCGACCACTCCCCAGATCCAGTCTGGTGTGCTGCTGTGACCTCCCAATCCCCCCTCCTGAACCACAATTCACCCCGCTTTGCCAAGTGACCACTTACTCCTGAGTCAGTCCACTCTGGCCTTTGCAGTGCAATTGGTCTCAGGAAGTCGGGGTATGCCTCCCGGCTGCTTGAGGGATGGTCCCTGAGCAAGCACCCCCAGGCCCAGTTACGGCACCAGGAGCCACTGTCTAGAGAGACTGGGACCCACTCCCAATCACCACACACTCAGGTCTATCTATTTAACAAAGAAATGGATTGTGTCCAGCCTCTTTCACTCATACTTTCTAAAGATAACACAACTTTAGATAAAGCAGCTCCTAGTTTATTGATCAAATTATAATTCTAAGTCAGAATGTGGCCAATCATGGCAGAATCACAATATAAATGAGTCAGGAGAGACCACAAGAAAATAAAAGGTAAAATACAGATGCTAACCTAATACTTCTACTTGAACTAACCTCATAGTCCAAACAAATTTAGGCTCAAGGTGTTCGGTTGTTAGGTGTTTGCACAGCCAGTCTCTGCCTGAGGCCTGGCAGGGCCCAGATCTTGCTTGAAATTGTTTCAAGATGGAGAGTCCCAGCAAGCCCCTGAATCCTTCAGGTGTCTCCGTATCTCCCTGCTTGACCTCTCCCTTTCTGGGCTGAGGTGATCCCTTTGTCTCTTCAGACACCTCCAGAGCTGAAACTATGGCAGGGCCAATGGGGGAAAGCCCCAGGTGGCATGGAGTGGCTCATGTCTGTTCTTTGAGCACTGAATGAATCCGAGCAGTGCTCAAAGAACAGACACGTTCCTTGCTTCTAATACAGATACAATTCCTACACATAAACCATAGAATCATTCCCAGCAAATTATAACCTTTCTTTTGGTACCAAGCATGTTTGATCTCCTGTGGATTAATGCAGTTAGGAAATAGTGAGCTGTGTGGATTGTATTCCCACATATACTGTATTCAATAAACTGGCTAGCTCCACTTCTGCTTGCATTAGTTTTACTCTCCTGGAGTTTGGTATGGTTGCTGGGAGGTTAGTTTTTAGATTTATTGGCCTAAATGTAGAGCATGTCTGTGGTGTTTCTGCAAAAAAAAAAAAAAAAAAAAGCAAAGAGATTCAAACCCTGGGAAACAGCACATAGAGGAGGATGAAGTCAAATTACCTGTTGTAATGGGAAAAGAAGCCATAGTCATGATTTAATCCTGCTTTCACACAATCTAATCTGCATATCAATTCCAATTCAGCTGTTCATCTTTGAAGTCTTGGTGTCCCATTGACTTTTTGAGCACAGTTGTTAACAAATCGTCTATAGAGTGATTAGAAAGATGGAAGTGCTCGGCAACTGGTTTTTGCGTGTTGTAATTTCTGATATCAGTTTTGTACCCATTTATTGACTTCACCTTCCTCTATGTGCTGTTTCCCAGTGTTTTAATCTTAACACCTACTCTGATTTGCTGTTAGTGTATGACCTGATCCTATGTCTTACACTCCCCTGCATTTATTTTCATCCTGTTCTGTAAGTTCCCCCATCTTCAAAGTGTCTGAAGAAGTGGGGTTTTCTCCTATGAAAGCTCATGCGATAAAAAACAAATCTTAGTCTTTAGGGCTCTTTGCTTTTTTTGCTGCCCTAGACTAACAGAGCTGCCCCCTTGGAATGTGGAGTTTCAGCTTCTCTTGCACCGTCCTTAGACTGAGTCAGACACCTCACCCTCTTCCACATCCGATTAGCTTTCCCTCTTGGCTGCACTTTGAGGCAAGCGTTTTTCCATTTTACTTGTTGGAGAAGGTTCAGGATCCCTTCCTCCTACATCCATGCAGATTCTGTCCCCTTTGAACAAATCCTCCTTGTGAAAGAGGACAGAAGCTTTGCTTGTGCAGAAGGGGAACACATTTTTATCATGCTGGTGCCCATGCCAAGGCCGATTACGTCACATTCAGAAGACTGAAATGAAAACCAATTATCCAAGTTTGTTCTAGATAATAGCCTGATTGCTGATCTTGTTCTGCCTTGCGTTACTGATGTCTCTCTTGTTAAGTATAAATTCAACAGGGTGGAATGGGAAAAAGCACTGACTTTGTATTATTTCCTGCACACCTCTTTGTTTCTCTACTTTTCCCTTCTCAAAAAGACTAAATGCAAGGGTGTTTTATGTTCTTCTGAGTTTCCTCAAAGGGCGTTTGATCTCTCGTGCACATCCTGTTCCTGGGGCTCACTGTTCTTTGGCATGTCAGGAAAAGCTGTTTCACATGGTGGCCATTGTATGTGGCACTGAATGGTAAAACAGCCTTGCCTTGTTTCTAAAGACACTAAAGTGCATGTTGGGTCTGATCCTCAGCTGGCGTAGATGAACATCCTGCAGTTGTAATGAGTGGTACAGCACCGATTGACACCAGTTGCGAGTCTGGCCTGTTGTTTATAATGGTGAAGTTAATTTTTAACACAAACACTCTCGGCTTGCTACCAGACACTCTGAGTATGTTCTTGACAGTTTAATTTCCAGAGGAGTAGCTGTGTTAGTCTGTTTACAGCAAAATAAACAAGAGTCCGTGGCCCCTTAAAAATGAACAAATTTCTTTGGGCATAAGCTTCTGTGGGCTCCAACCCACTTCATCAAATGCAGCCCATGAAATCTTACGCCTGAAGAAGTTTATTCATCTTTAAAGTGCCACAGGACTCTCGTTGTTCTCAGCAGTGTAAATGATCCATGTAAATACAGGTGGATGGAGTCATCTGCTGCCTAGTCCATCCTCTCGCCAGTCAGGCTGGCTCTGCTCCAGGGACTTGTTCTCTAACTATGGAGCGGCTGAAATGTTCTTTGTCAGGAGCCATTAGGGCTTGACAGGAGAAGTGGAGCAAACATGCCAGCACACAGTGCTCTGAAGAGTGTCTGATATTGGGCAGGAAAAGGAAGTGTTGAATGAGAGTGGAGGGGCTGTTGTTTGAAGTGGAGGACCATCCAGGTTGGAATGCCCAGCACAGCTTCCCTGTTGCAAAATCTGCTGTAAGAGGCTCCTTGAGGAACCGTTGATCACGAATGGGTTTGCAAAGTGCCGTTAATCCTGAAGTGCTACATGGCTTAAATGGGTGATGTGCTGGAAATCTGCCTCGACACTGGGAGACCCAAGTTGGCTCATCTGCTCAGTGCAGGAAGTACGAGCTACTTCTCAGTGGGATCTGCACACCAGTGTGAGGAGGCAAAATACAATTGGGGTGGCTTGCTTCTGGTCAGGACATTTGTGGCCAACATCTTGGTCTTTGGGGAAGGTTGTAGGAAACCTTCCATGCCCACGAGAGGCGATTATCTCGGCACTCTGTCCTCAAAAGCCCGCAGCTCTAGCTCTTTGTGCAAAGGCACCAGGTCAGCCCTTGGCTTTCAGGGAAGAGTTTCATCATGGAGGCGGGGGGTGGGGGGAATCTGTCTTGAGTGTGGTGGTCTTCTTTTTCTTTCCTATGCCATCTGGTGCCTGAGCAAGCTGTGTACCCCTAGGTTGTGTGATGGGTTCTGCTCATGACCAATAATGAATGTGGCTCAAGATGCCAACCTGTAGGAGCTCATCCTTTTAGCTCTGGAAGTTCCCACTTCAGTCCCTGGCATGTCTGCTGGTACGGTGGCCATCACACTCTCAGCACCCGTCATTTGTGAGCACTGTAGAAGGTTTCTACAGGGTCAGCACTTTGGTTTCCCTATTTTCTACCCTAACCCTTATTTAACTCTGAGTCTGTCTTCCTGAGGCGGGTAGAGTATCCCATGCATCAGTCTTTTGGCCTCTATAAATACCCTGATCACTACAGCAGTGTAGGTGTGGGCATTTTTGTACCCTATAGGACCATCTTCATGCCCAGCCTGACCCTGCAACCCTCCACCCTGCTGGCATCTAAATTAGATTAAATAGAGCAGTTTGGGGGGTGTCAGTGCCCTTTGGTTTTCAGCCACCCTCTGTGACGCTGTCCAAGCTGTGGGTGGCAGCTCTGTCTCTCTGGCCTATTGGGGAATGGAGCATGACAAGCCATGATGCACTCTGAAGCTGTGAGCTGGTGCTGCAAGGCGAAGAAGAGGGACTCCAGTTGTTCTGTTTTTGCTCACGTGCTGTGCTCTTAGCTAGATGGATCATTGGATTTGCTGGTGGCAAGGAATTGCCTGCTGGTATGTGAACTGCAGCACAGAAGGAAGTTCTTCAGGAGGAATTCCTCACCGCCCACTCCACCTGCAGCCCGTGCAAACTTCTAACCATGGCTTGAACCTTTGCTTCAAAATGTAAGACTATTTCAAGTCTGCAGAGGCCTTCATTGACAGCAAGGGAGCAGCATAAGGGGAAAGCCATAACAACAATGCCCCTGTGGTTCCAGCTGAGCATGGGGACATTGTTGGGGGAAGGTAGGCAGATTTAGGGACACAGATCTCTAGGAAAATATGGGTCACTATCAAAGCAGATAGTGCCCTGGCTCCTCTATACAAACTGCTGCATCTTGTGCTCCAATCTGCCCCCCAAGCCAACATCTGCAAGGTAAAATCAGATTAGTCAGCATCGAGTCCCTTTATGGGGGGTTCAGCTTCTGAAAGTACCACAGCTGTGTATGGTGTCTGCTGATCTGTTTCCTGTTTGCGGCCAGTGCCTGCGGTGTGCTGCTGGTGCTGTTGCTTTGAAGGAGAAAACGTTTTTAAATTTTCCCCTCTTTTGCAAAAGCTAAGTTGAATTTAAGATTTGGGGCTGTGGTGGGTCATCAGCTCCCCGTGTGGTGTGTGGCCAGAAGAGTGACTGTGATCTTGGGGTGCATCAGTGGGATCTCAAGCAGGAACAGAGAGGTTATTTTACCTCTATTTGGCACATGTGTAATCGCTGCTGGTCTCATGTGGCCACTTTTGGATGTTGATCAGTTGAGGAGGGTCAGAGAAGACCCACAAGATCGATTGGGGGATTAGCAAACCTGCCTGATAGCAATAGACTCAAGGAGCTCAGTCCATTTAAGTTAACAAAGAGAAGGCTAAAGGGGGCTTGATTAGTATGTTATTGCATTGGGAACAAATATTTATAATGGCTTTTCAGTCTAGCGCAGAAAGCTGTGACATGAGCCAGTGGCTGGAAGTTGAAAGTAGACAAATTCAGACAGGAAATGAGGGTAAATTTAACAATGAGCATAATTAACTTTTGGGACATTTACTAAGGGTCATGTTAGAGTTTCTGCCACTGACAATTTGTAAATCAAGGTTGACTGTTTTTCTAAAAGAACCATTCAAGGAATTACTGTATTTTGTGGCAGGTCTCTGACCTGGGGTGTACAGGAGGCAAACGTGATGATCACAGTAGTGCCTTCTGAACTCAGTGACTCAGTGCCTAGCTCAAAGAATCTCTTGGCTTGTAAGACACATTGGCTCTGTCTACAGTACAGGGCTCAGGTAAATAGATTTAATAAGGTTGACTTAAAGTCAACTTTATTTAGTTGATTTAGTAAAGCCTCCTTTGTTTAATTCGACCTTGTAAAGTCAACTTAAGCCAGGGGACTCATTTAAAGTTGACTTAATAAAGTCAACTTTAAATGGGTCCCCTGGCTTAAGTTGACATTATAAAGTCGACTTAAATGGTTCTGCTAGCTTATGTCGACTTTATAAAATTGACTTTAATGGCCACATTTTGTCAGGTCGACTTAACTGTTAAAGTTGACTTTAAGAGTGAGAGTTATTAAGTCAATTTAAGAAGCTCCAAATGTGGCCACGGAGTAGCTTTAATCGACTTAAGCCTCCAATGGGGGGGCGTCACTGGCGCTGGGCACCCAGGGCACGTGCCCCGAATCCCAGCGCTGGTGCCCCAGGTCTGGTGCCCCCCCCACCATTGGGCCGGAGATCCGGGGCCCAGCCATCCGTGGCTGCAGCAGCCTCGTCCCCAGCTGGGGATCCGGGGCTCAGCCGCCTCTCCATCCATGTCTCCAGGCAGGGGGTGTGGCTTGGGGCTGTGCCCCCGGCCCCTCCCCGGAGCAGCAACGCCCCTGCCTCCAGTGTAGACATAGCCATTGCGATGAAGCCAACTATTGCACTTTGGTACAGGTGGAACAGCTGACGAATTTGAAACATTTTTCCCCCTCTGATGCAATGGGTTGGAAGTAGAGGAAAGTGACTACCATGTAGTTATGGAGTCAAAAGTTTAGCGAGAGAAAAGAATTCTTCGTCCTTTGGAAGCAGGTTAGTGGAGTTTGCCTGACTAGTCCTGTTGGGAAAAGGTAAGGATCTTTGCTGGCTCACCAAAGCAGGTGGCTTGTTAACCCACCTGGATACAGGCGAGATAGGGAGAGAGGTCACCTAGGTTGCGGGCTTAGAAACAGGCCCACTTGATGATTTTACAGTTACATTTTGAGACCTGTCAGTCAGTTTTTAATCCATTTTAGATGCACCATGTTAGTTTTATGTTCTAGTTTTTAACTAAAATTTTGTGTAAACTTAATGCTTGTGGACAAAGGAGTAGGCATATGCAATTGATACCAGCAGTAGACTATGGGCAGGGAAGGGTCAAACTAGCTTATAAAAGAGCAGTAGCATGCTGTTAGACCAGTCAGCCTCCAGAAGGGAAAGAAATTAGCAGTTTGCCAGGTTAAGATTTGTAATGAATAGCAAAATCACTGGGACTTTGGAGCCGTCTATAAACCAGAGTCCCCCCTACCTGATTCTCAGCTGGGTATTAGTAGAAATCTGTTAAATCTGGAGTTAATGAGAACACGAGGGGATCTGTGACATCCATGCGAGGAATGTGGGAACTGTTGAAGTCCTTGTGGCATGATTGGATCTCAGCAGGGTTTGGTGTTGCTCCGGATTTGATTTGTGGTCCATAGACCATCTGGGTGACTGGGAAATGCTATTTCCAATGGTGTGTTTTATTTAACGGTACTTTTCACTTAGCACTCCTTTGTCTCAGTATCTGAAAGCCCTTTGAAAAGTGACTGTTTAATCTTTATTTCAGGGCTGGGGAAATTGAGTCAGAGAGGTTGAGTAACTGACTCAAAAGGCACACTGTGAGTTGGTGTAACCAGGACTAGAACCCAGGAGTCCTAACTCTAGCCACTAGACAGCCCTGCCCCACAGACTTACAGTGTGCTGGTTCCATGCAGAAAAGGAGCTAGAGATGCAGAAATCTTTGGGTGATGATCTCTGGCCTGTGCTGTGCAGGAGGATGACTAGCTGGTCAGAATGGCCCCTTCTTGACTTAGCAGCCACAGTACATGGTACTTTACAAAACAAATAATAGGAGTGGCCTCTGTCCTCTGGCGCATACGGCCAACACAAGCAAACACTTGGTACCTTTGCCAAGTACGAGAGGCACAATCTATAGCTGTGGCAGGGTCTCCTCATCGAGCTCCTTAGGCCAGCTCTTAGCAGTGATGCTTGCAGGGAACCTTAGCAGCGATGCTGAGAGAGACGCTTCTCTTGCTGACTGCTTTTATCTCTGAGCCACCGTTCTCCTGAGCTCCCCCTGCATCTCTGTCTGCTTCTGTATTGCATTTAGGTGTTAAGTACTCTGTGTTTGTACAGCACCTGGCACGTGGGTCTGTGACCAGCCTCTTGGATGCTGCCACAATACAAATAATAGAAAATTTAAATGGCTTCCAGGCCCTCAATAATAGAGCTAATAAACTTAGATACTGCCCCTGCCCCCCTTTTTGTTTTACGTCTGGCAGTGCTCTTGGAGGTGGGAGGGATCCATTCCATTTTATCTACAGACTTGTATGACCCCCCAACATGGAGTTTGAGCCCATCACAGTCGTTACTGTCTCTGGCTTTGCAGCACCCCAGGAGGTGGGGGCATGCTGTCATGTCACCACCCCATCTTTACAAAAGGGAAACTGAGGAACAGAGACACTGAGTGACTTGCCCCTGGGAGTTGGTGGCAGAGCTGGGGCAGAACTCAGAGACCCAGCCCCACATCAGGTGGTGTGGGCACCCCATCGCATTGCCTCTTGCTGGGCCCTGGAGCTCCAGGGTTCAGGTATGCCTGTACTCCGCAGAAATGGCTAGAAATAGGATGGGCTAAGGGAAAGAAGAGACAAAATCACATGGCTTGTAGGATGTAAAGAAATTCCTGAGTGGCCCATCTGTTTGCAGCACTAGTGGAAAGGCCACAGACTCATGGGCGCAGGGAGGGGATTAGGTGTGACCCTTCCTGGAGGGGATCCAGAGAGACATGGATCTGCGAACAAAGGGGGTTTCCCACACTGCTGTCTCCAGTGCTCCTGGCTCTTTGCCCAGAGCACCTCCTCTTTTCGGCTGCCTGCTAAGCAGGTGCAGTTCCCCAGTGTTTGGGAAGGCAGGTAACATGTCTGTAGGTCAGTGTGCATCTCCATCAGCCCACCAGGCGAACACGGAGCATTTTCACCTGAACTAACTCTCCCTTCTTTGCTCAGTGAAAGGTATTAACCTGAGTGGTGATGGCAAGGCAGCCTCCTTGAGTCAAAGGGGAGAGGGAGAGAGGGGACAGCGAAGGGAGATGTCAGGAAGATTTATGTTACAGCTGTTATTGCTTCATTTCTGTAAGCAATCCAGCCTGCTCTGCAGCCAAGCAGGTACGGTGAGCCACGAACATACAAAACCAATTTCCTTTTATTACCTTTTGATTTGTTTTTTAATGTTAAGACCAATTGTCTGCTTGACAAGCAATAGAATAATTTTGGTTTTGGCTTGAGTCATTGAGGAGAATGGGGAATGGCAACTGTTTTGTGTCACAGGCAGAAATAACGAGGAAAGCCCCAGTTTTCTCCTCATTAGCAGCTTTTAGAAAGAAACGAACAAAAAACCTACATCCCTTCCCCTCCCACTCCGAGCATCATACCAGCTTGAGCAGCACTAGGATTGGTGTAGCCAGTGGTCCAGGTTGTGGCAGGACTCAAGGAAACGGACACACTCTTATTTTTGGGTACCCTGGCTCCTGGATCCACCTCAGGCTCCTGTTTACTGTTCTCATTTCAAATTTCTCCCAGCTGCTCTGCTTTCAAGGCTTTCCCCATCTATGGAGATCTTAAGCAATAAAATGTCCTTTTGAAGAAATGCTGTTATCACATCAAGAGAAACTGAAATGGGGGAAGGTCAGTAAAAGCCGAGAGGAGCCCTCTGTAGCCAAACAGGACAGCCGTGATCATTCATCTCTTAAATAGTACTCTCCCACACTGAATCCCAGTTCTGGGTCTGGTTCTGCGGTACCTATGCAGTCTGACTCTTGCATCCATGCAGGACCCTGTTAGCTGGGAGGATCCAGTTGCAGGGTTACAGTCTGTGCCGTTGATGCTGCTTCTCAGACTTTTAAGGTCAGAAGGTCCACTTTGGGTCATCTGCTCTGACGTCCTGAACAGCAAGCCAGAAACCACCCCAGCTATTCCTGCATCTCGTCCGTGTTTCCAGGTTTATCTAAAACATGCTTGTTAGACACTCAGTTTTTGTTTAAAGACCTCAGGTCTAGAGAATCTACCACAAACCTTTGGAAGTTGTTCCAACAGTTAATTACCCTCACTGTTAAAATTTGTGCTCCATTTCCAGTCTGGACTTCCAACCATTGTCTTCCAACTATTGGCTGCTATTCTGCCTTTTTCTGCCACATTGAAGAGTCCTCTACAATTGAAATTTTCTCCCAGTGTCTGTACTAATAGATAGTGATCATCCTACTTCTTTACATTCTCTTGGGCAAACTAAATAGGCCAAATTTTCTCAGGTCACCTCGATAAGAAATACTTTCCAGAATGATTCTTACAGCTTCTTTCTGAACAGCTTCCAATTTTTTTTGTGTCTTTTCTGAACCCTGTGAAAATGTGCATATGTCTATTTTTTCCTGTTTTTTTAAAAAAAATAACCAATTTTGACTTCCATTTTAAAGAAATACATTATAAGTTACTTGAAATGAGGGTATTGGAAATAATTTTCTTTTAAGGAATAAGTAAGTTTCATGCTTGTATATGGAATTTTTGTTCTATTTCACTTACTTGCAAGGTGCTTTCATTCAGCAGATATTTTTGGCTGAGTTTTTCGAAGCCAAATAAGTAAGGGTTTGAGGTCAATGGGGTGTCTACGGCCATGTGGCGGCTTTGAAAGTGTCATTATCTATTAATCTAAATCTTTTCAGTAACTTTGGCCTTAATTCTGCAACACATCTAAACTCGTCTTGACTTTAAGCCCTTACTTAATTTACTTCAGTGGGAATCCTCATAAGCTCAAGTGCTTTGCTGAGTTAGGAACCTTTAAAGAATATATTATGAATAATTTTTTTCCAGCTGTACCCAATCCTTGATGTGCACATTGCTAGTTTATAGTGTGCTGTAGCATACTGTGGTTTGATACCTATGATCTGAGTGCAAATACCTCCTGTGGATAAGTCATACAATATTCATCCTTGTACCTATTCATCAGCTGTCAAATATGTTCATTAGGCAGTTCATAGATTGAGACCATTCTATCTATCTAATCCGACCTTCTGCAAACCATAGGCCAGAGAACCTCACCCAGGGATTTCTGCATTGAGGCTTCTCTCTTATGGTGGAGCCTAGATCGTATTTTCTCAAAAGATTACCCATCATGACGGAAAGGTGCTGTGTGATGGAGAACCCACCAACCACCTTAGGAAGCTGTAAGAATTCCTGGCTGCTCTTTTGGGACGTATCTCATGGAAAGGCCATTCATTACACACGCACGCAACGTTCAGCTCCATCAATCTCTACTTTAATTCTAGCATTTGTATCTAACAAACACTGTGGGCAGTCTTATACAAAAAAAAGAGGGCCTGGTCTACAGTAGAGATTCCTGGCACCCATGGCCAACCTCTAGCATAGCTCGCAAAGAGGCAGGGAAAACAACAAATTTTCCTCAGTTTCAAGCAGAAATGAGCTGCCTGGTTGCAAATCCTACTGTATAGCAATGTTGCCTCTGTACAGCTGCAGCACCCTTGCTGGCTGGAACTGGCGAGGGGGTGTGACCAATGAGACGTTACTTTTCTAGCCCTCCCATTGGCTGGAATGTTTTCAAACAGCTGAGCAAATAATCGATTTTTATGTTCCGGGGGTACTACAAACAGACAAAAATTGGTGAGTCTGTAACCAAAACGGATTCTTTTGGCTTTTTTAGCTGAAATGAAGAAACAGAAAAAAAGAATGTAGTTGAAATGAATCGTTTTGAAGGTCTGTTCAAACCATCAGTTTAGAATTATGCCTTTTCTTTTGTTTCTTAAATGGACCGTTTTGCTGTTGCTGAAAGTTTTGCTTCATTTTTTTTCAGCTGATATTGTCTGCTTAATTTGACTTGAATTCACAAATAGTTTGGTGCCCTGAAAAGTGCATTTTTTTGTGCATTTACTATTTGCTGAAAAAAATTGTTCCAGCCCTATTAATCCTTCTTTTTGTTTAACACTTGCTGTAATCGTACTTTTCATTGGCTCAGGTGTAAACATTTTAGATGGAAACATTTGCAAAGTTGGAATGAGGTCAGTTCATCCCTTTTGTTTTGCTTTGAACTGTGCAGTTCTAGAGGTAGGAGGGCAGGGGAGGTAAATCCCCTGTTGGAAATGTCTGCACTGAAGCATTTTGCTTGTATAGCTTAGATTGTTGAAGCGAAATGCTTCAGACTTGGCTTGATTTTAATTCATGCTTGAAGAACACACAGGCAGTCCAAGTGAGAAGAAAATCAGTTAAGGGGTTGAAAAAGCTATGAAGATTTCCCGCGTGCAGAATGCTCTGAATGCTTTTCCCAGTCATGGCATGAGGCTCTGGTCGGTTTCTCTGTTGAGCGTTGGTGTTCTCAGGGTCACATCAGTTCCACCCCGCCCTGCAGAGGCCTTGCCGTTCTGTATATTGTGTATATGGTGATGAGCGTGGGCTATCTGAGCACCTTCTAGTCATGCATTCAACATTATGACTAAAGTCTGGCACATGTATTTTCTCTTCTCCCCCTCCCCAGAGGATGGAGCCTGTGCAAGGGAGTGATTTGGAACGTAGATATCAATATATGATACACCCATTGCTCTATTTTTGTCAGCAGGTGGGGCAGGTCAAAGAAAAGGGCTTGCAGCTGGAGGAGAAGGTGTTAAGATTTGTGTTGGTCCTTAACTTCCAGGATTTTCATTCTGCAGTTTTTGACTGGTCTCCAGGGAAGCTCATAATCTGGGAGTGACCCATAAGCAGTGGCTGGAGTGGAGTGGAGGGATATGGTACTGGCAAAATCCCCTAAGAGCCCTGGAGAATTAGGGAGAGGCAGAAGAGCTGCTGTCTGCCAGTTGGTAGGCCTAGGGTTGGGTGCTGCTAGGGGCTCTGGTGCTCCAGTGATAAAACCTTACGGCAGAGATCCCGTCCAAGGGCAGACTAGAGTTGTCACATTATGAACCCCTAGCCAGAGGCTGATACGGTTGATGCGGGCTGATCAGAACACCAGGGTAGCCCCGTGGTGGCTCTCAGTGACCGGGGCAGGGGATGAGATCTTTCAGTGGGAGTTTTCCCTGCACCTTGCTGGTTCATCTTCTCAGGCTAGTGAAAGTAATCCTCTTCTCAGTAGATGTTTGGTTACTGCTTTTTCCAAATGCACTGAAGTCCCCTTAACTACTGAAGGTCCTCTCCCATCACTGATCTACTTAATAGGGCTGCTTTCTTTTCTGTACAAAAACTAGCATTGCACCGTATATTTGAGAAGCTGAACTTGTGTCAGGAAGTGAGCCACCCAGCTTTCTACACAGCAGTAATACACATATCTGGCATTTCTATCTTGAATTATTACCTTTGATCTATTCCTGATTACACAGTGAAAGATGGACCAGAAAATACTTCAGAGTGGTTTTGTTGCGTGCAAAAGAGATTTGCTCTCACACTCGCTTTACATTTATTTCCAGGTTCCAAGTTGGTAGCTGTGCAGACTGGTGTTTTGCGTGTTGCTATATTAGTCACAGTAAATTAACTGGAAGACTGATTTCTTTTTTCAAAACTGCAAGCCCAGCAAAATGTAATGTATATAAATCCCTTCAGGTTTATGTCCCTGTGTTCCTGATCAGTCCTGATGTACGGCACATGCAGAATTGGCAGTGTGGCAGGGTTGCTGTGGAAACCATGCCAAATTCTGCTCTGTGGCATAGGTGTAAATTCAGGGCAACTTCAACTTCATGAGCCTCTCCAAATTTACACTGAGAGCAGAATGTGTGTCTAGCTCTTGGACCTCCTGGCTTGTCCTTGAATCAGTGTTAAAGCTGAGAAGCTAACATTGGTAAGTCTTGGCATTTAGCGATGCAGCTTTTCCTTTTCCTATGCAAAGGGCATCTCGCAAAGTCAGCTGCAGTAGTGGAAGGCTTTGGGTGAGCCCTAAGCGCACTGAAGAGAACTCCTTTGACTCATCGGTTCTCATGTGCTTCGCACCAGCCAAGGGCTGGACTGCTAAATGGTGTTGCCAGCTGCTTCACTGCACATTTGGTTCATTATGAAATATTTGTCAGAGACCAAATATCCAGTATCAGTGAGGTGCATGGCTGGATGTCGGTAATGGTGTAGCACAGGAGAAAAAGTTCAGTGCGATGCTAATTTTGAGAAGCCATCTCAGACAGTGTTGTGGAATTCACCTTCAAAGGAGGCCTGCTTTTAAAGTTACACCCACTGATATGGAAGAGGGAGGCGTTCAGCACATGATGGGGTAGCACTCTGGTGGGAGTCTGAGACTGAGCCCTGGTCTACACTGCAGAGGGATTTCAGCAGCAGTAGAAGGGAAATATGCAAGTTACTTAAAATAACTTGCATATCTTCCCTCGACTGCCTGAGGCCTGGTTACTGCAGTGTCGTCAGTGTACTGAGTGGATGGGAAATGCCCTCCCATTGAGAGGGTGGTCTTCATAGATCAACTTCCTGACCAACTGAATGGGTCTTCACAGACCCACTCAGTCAGTTGAGAAGATCAAACTGGCTGGCTGCAGTGCATTTTTTAAGACCAGCCCTGAGATAGTGAGAGTTTTCACTGGACCTTCCCTCTCAGACTAGTAAATTTAGTCCTTTTGCTTAGAAGATGTTTGGTTGCACTTTTTTTTCTTAAGAACTGAGGGCAGGTCCCCAGGGCTGCTTCCTTTCATATCTGAAAACTCACAGTGCGGCAGTATGTTTGAGAAATCAAATTTCAGTCAGGAAGACAAGTCCCAAAGAGGTAGCCGTGTCAGTCTAGTTCAGCAAAATAAGCAAAGAGTCTAGTGACACTTTTAAAGACTAACATAAATAAAATAAAATACAATAAATTTGTTAGTCTTTAGAAGTACCACCAGACTCCTTGCTTGTTTTTCAGTCAGGAAGTCAGATAGTCCAGAATGCTATAGCAGCAATGTTGTACGCATATGTTTGTAGCCACGTTGGTCCCAGGATGTTAGCGAGACAAGGTGGAGAAGGCAGAATCTTTTATTTGTCCAATAGAAGATATTACATCACCCCCCCTTGTTTCTCTAATAGCAGCAATGCACATAGGTAGCATTTTCCACCCTGGGAAAAGGTTCTGTATGCATTGTGTGAAGCTAGAATAATCACTTTTCTCCCTTGTTTTCTTGGTACCATAGTGACCTCCTTATCTCTTTGCGCTGAACACACATGTTCGTAGTACCAAAGGCATGAAGGCACCTCCTCAGCTTGTACCAGGGGAAAACACTTGTAGCTCTACATCCTGGCAGTTTTCCTGTCTATTTAAGGCAAAACTTATTTCAGCTAATACAAGGTGTTATGGGATACTTGGCATAAGTGAACGGGACTGTAAAAGGATATAGACCAATGTAGGCCATGTAACTACTGGAAATATATGTATGCAATATAATGTTACATTGATATTGTTTGCTAAATGCATAATGATATATGTGTTATGACTAATACATGTTGGTGATGTGATTTTATATATATTGGCCTAGTATATATTGGATGATAGATACAAAACGACGGGGTATTAAAATGATCTTAGCAACAGAGTTTTTGAATAGATTTAAGTTGAAGTTTGCAGTTGTCAAGGTCAGAGAAGAGCATGCTGCAGTACTTGAGATGTGACAGGACAGGTTTTCGCAGCATGAATGGTTAGGAAAGACTTTAGAAATGTCATGTAGGGAAAAATCTGCAAGATCATTTACACATCACTTGGGTGTGAGGATCTGGAGAGAGGCCAAGCCAAAGATGACACTGAGGTCATCTTGCAGTAAGGGAAGAACAGAACGCAAGTTGTGTTTAGTGTTTTCCTGCGGCTGCTTATCAAGTTGATTGAAGAGAGGATTAAGAGAGAACTTGATTGGAGTCGAGAAGTAGAAGTACCTCACGGGAAGAAGACCTCCGACTGCAGATGGCTCTTTAACCCATCAGGAATAAAATGAGATCTGGCAGGTAAAGGCTGCAGCTGGACAAATTCAGACTAGAAAGAAGATGGGCTTTTGAACAGAGAGGGTAATTGGTCACTGGAGGAACTTACCATTCGGTGAAATGGATTCTTCTTCCCCTGTGGTGCATCAGTCAAGACTCGGCAAAACACACAAGGAGTCCTGCGGCCCTTAAAAAGACTAACAGATTTATTGATCTGCCATTGCCCAAACAGAAGTTAGGGCTTCATGAAGAAACTGAGTGAGATTCTTCAAAGTGAGACTGTGTGATCAGAATGGTACCATCAGGCTTTAAAAATCTGACTACCCTCAGGCTGGGAAGCTGCAAGGTCTGCCGCAGTGGGGTCTGGATCTTTTTACAGCTGTAATTTTTTCAACAGCAAGATGAGGTTTGGAAACATGCCCAGTTTCACTTCCCTTTCAACACGTAGCTCCTCTGCCATCGGGTTGCTTGTTTTTACCCTCCTGCTGAGATTGGTGCAGCAATTAAAAACAGGGAGAATATCTGCAGAAATAAACCCAGGCTGATTTATGCAAGTTCAGGCTTGTTAGTGCACGAAGAAGAAAGGCATCCTTTTGAGTATGTGTCATGCAATAAAGCATCTTCCCAGATGACTGTGGAAAATGCAGACCATCTATTTCCAGATTGCTCTGCTGCAGCTGTGAATGAGAATCTACTAGATTTTTTTGAAGTTGGCATTTACTCAATTGTTCTCTCTCTTCAGTTGACACAACTTCCCATTCCCCCATCTTCAGCAGGCCTGTTGCTTATAGAAATAAAAAACCAGGAGTCACGTGGCACTTAAAGACTGACAGATTTATTTTTCGCATGAGCTTTCGTGGGAGAAAATCCCACTTTGTCAAAGGCTTCAAAGATGGGTGAACTTCATGCGAAAAATAAATCTGTTAGTCTTTAAATGCCACGCAACTCTTTGGGTTTTTTTTGTTGGACTAGACTAACACGGCTATCCCTTTGGAAATTGACTGTTGCTAATAGGAGCCTGGAATGTAAACCCCTTTTGGGAAAGGGATTAGAGTGCAGTAAAATTCTTTGTGTAAACGGCACCACACAGTGCCTATCCAGGTGTACTGTGGCCTACACAATGTCCATTCTGGAGCCCATGGGGGTTTCTTTAATATTGGGTCCATCCATCCACCGATCATGCTCAGTTGCTTCCAAGAAGCAGGCTCCTGTTCTACTCCAAACAGCGCTGGACCCGGACTCCAATACCAAACCTGGCACTAATGCACAGGACGTTGGTTCCATGAAGGTAATCAAGGTAGAGGAAGCTCCTCCTCCCCAGACCTGACCATTGTGAGACCGAGCGAATCACTGCCAAAAGATGATTTTGGAGCCCCCCAGGAGTTTCTAAAGAGGATAGCATTTAACCTGCGACTAGAGATTGAGGAGTCCAAGGTATCGTTCTAGAGCCTCATTGACGTTTTGGCTTGAACAGCACCATCTAAAGTGGTCTGTCCATTAACAAGGTGGCAGCGGGGCCGGTTAAAGCCCTGTGGCAGATCCCATCTTCTCTACCTCCTCTTTCAAAGAGGACAGAGAAGAAATACATGCCAGGCAAAGGGTACAATACCTATACTCTCACCCTCCTCCCAGGTCCCTAGGTGTCTTGGTGGCCAGTCAGAGGGATAGACAGGGCCAAGCAAATACTGCTTCCCACGTAGAAGGACTTGGAAAAGCTGGATCTGTTTGGCAGAAAAATTTATTCACTGGGATGATTGACAGCTGTGTTTCTGGAGCCAGCAAGCCCTACCTGGGGAGATATGATTACAGTGTTTGGGATTCCTTGTTCAAATATAAAGACTGACTGCCGCAGGACTCTGGACAAGAATTTTCTGGCCTCTTAGAGGAGGCAAAGAATGTGGGCGAGACCCTTACTCCAGGTTGCACTGGACACAGCCAACTTGGCATCCAGAATGATGGTGGATGTGGTGGCTATGAGGTGATGCTCTTGGCTGCAGGCCTTGGGGCTACCTCAGGTCTATCAGGCAATTGAGGACCTCTTTTTTGAAACACTTCTTTGTTCTTGGAGAAAACACACACACATTTCCACAGCCTGAACGGTACTGTCCATCCCCATCTGAATTAAGCTTCTGGAAGGAAGGCTGTGGCCTGGATTGAGCCAAGCTCTGCCCCAATAAATTCTATTCTTTGTACTGGAATGAGAGTTGACTTTATTAACAGGCCCACTGAGCAGAAGGTTGTTGGGATCAAGGTGATGCTATTCTTTACGTAAGCATTTGAGAGACCTTTGATTAGCCAGTTATCAAGGTACAGGTAGAGTTGAACACCTGGCCATCTGCAGAAGACCCTGCCACTGTCAGGCATTTCATGAAAACCCAGAGGGCTGTGGACAAGCCAGAAGGGAAGCTGAGCTTGTGATGGGTTTGGTTTACTATAAGTCCAATGAATCTTTTGTGGTCATGGAAAATGGAAATGTCAAAGTAAGTGGCCTTCAAGCTGAGGGGGGTATACCAGGGTGGTGAAGCACTGGAACAGGTTCCCTAGGAAGGTGGTGGAGTCTCCATCCTTAGAGGTTTTAAGGCCTGGCTTCACAAAGCCCTGGCTGGGATGATTTAGTTGGGGTTTGTCACGGAGAACCCAGAAAAGCCTCTTGGATCCCCTCTGTTCACAGCCCACCAGGGATTGTGCTACGGTGGAGCTTTCTCCCATTCACCAGGGTCTCCACGCTACCTGTAGCCAGCTTCCCAAATCCAGGCCCAGAGAGTCTGACCCTTGCTCTGTCTGGTCTCCCTTGAGGGGGGGGGTCCTCCCTCCATGAGGGTCCCAGCCGTCCCAATCAGCAGTGACACTCAGCCAGTGTAGCAGTCAGAGGGTTTATTAGCAATCCACTTAGCACAGCAGCTAGGACAGTTGGCTCTCAGATCAACCAGGAGGGCAGATAGTAAACCCCCAGGACAAGCCCCGGAGGTCCTGCCCCTCCAACCTCCATCTTCCTTCTTCTCTCCCCTTTGTTCTCCTCTCTATCCAGCTGCCCTGCCCCTGGTCTAAACCGGCCCCAACCTGTCACCCCCGGGGGGTCCAGGTACGGTCGCACTAAAGCCTCTTCCCCCCTAGTGGTACCTATAGTTATCACACCCCTGTGTCCCATCACCAGAATACCATCACCAAAGAACAGGAACAGAAAAGAAGAACCACAGTAACCCAAGAGGTTTTCTTACTTCATCAGAGGGTTGCTTTGAGCAAAGAGTGGAACTAGATTGCCTCCTGAAATCCCTTCAATCCCTCATCTTTTGTGGTTCCATGATCCAGGAAAGGGATGATGGAGGCCAGGGAGACCACGTGGAACTTCAATTTCTTGAGAGAGTTGGCGGGATGACACAAGTACAGGATGGGATGAAGACCGTTTGACTTTTGGGATTAGGAAGTATCAGGAGTAAAACCCCTTCCCTCTCAAATTTCAAGGCACCTCTCACAACCTGTACCTGTAAGTGGACTGCAACTCCTGGGTGAGGATTACTTGTGAGAAAGCTCCCTGAAATCAAGGCCCTTATGTCAAAATCCCCATACGCAAGACCAAGGTTCAACTGCACCCACACCCAAGCTGCCTTCCAAAGGTGCTCTCACAGTTGCATAGCAACCAAGCCATTTTCCTACCAGTTTTCTTCCTGCAGTCACACAAGAATTCAGATGGGCAGCAACTTCACTCATTGAATGTTAGGCATGGCATCATTTTCTGCATCGAGAAGACAAAACCATTCTGCTGATCCACCCAACTGTTTGAGGCAGTAGCAGAGAACCCTGCAGTGCTTAGGCCAGTGAATCACATCCCTGATAACCTCCTGTTTTTGGGTATGCCATGAGTCTGCAAATATTTCATCTCTTGCCATCTTGACTGCTCATTCCACAAGAGCTCAGGCCTTTTCTTCAGTGTTTTTTAGCCCAGGTCCCAATTCAGGATACTTGTAGGCCCGCAGCCTGGTCATTGCTGCCGCTGCATGCATTCTCCTCCCAGCACACCATCACACTATGAGCTGGAAATGACGCCAGCTTTGGAAGACCACTGCTGCAATCAGCGCATCCATGAACTCTGATCCCACTTCTGGGGGGCATTGCGGGTGGGTCACCTAATGTAGAGTGGCAGGAGCAAGCACTTGAAGGGGGAAAGATAGATACTCTTGTTCTTCAAGATGTTACTCATGTTGGTTGCATGACCCGCCCTCCAACCCCTCTGCTGGAGTTAGTTGGGGGAAAAGGAATGGAGATGATACAGGGCCGGGAGAGCCCTTTATACCAGCACAAAGCACCAGAATGTGTTAGAGCAGGGGTCTCAAACTCAAATCACCATGAGGGCTGCATGAGGACTAGTAGAGGGCTGCATGAGGATTAGTATGTTAGCCAGAGGGCCACACCACTGAAATCTTTCCATACAATGATATTGCAAATATTGGTAGTAATCGTGTCATTGAGGGCCCCAAGAGATAGCTTTAGGGACCCCATAGAGCCCACAGGTTGCATGTTTGAGACCCCTGCATTAGAGTAAGCCCGATGGAGGCCAGTGAGGGAAAAATCTCTGGCAATGGTGCACCTGGTACACAAACAGCTAACATGGAATGGATGTGAGCAACATACCTCAAACAACAATGACTATGGAAACCTAATGACCAATTTTTCTGGTTGTATTTCCAGCCTTTATTTTTTTAATCCTTGGAAACACCATCTGAAATACCTGCTCCCAGAAAGCAGATTAGTTTCTAGATTATACCATGCTTGCACCTCAGGAGAGATTGGTTTAAATCTGCTGCTTTCCATGCTTCAAGGGCCAAACCTTCTATGGTGTAAATCAATGCAGCTCTATTGAAGTCAGTGCTATGTTTATTTACACTAGCTGACAATCCCAAATTTCTCGGGTAGTTTGTAGTCCAAAAGAGTACTGTGTTCAGGTCCTATAGTGATGTCTTCTGTACCTTTCACACCCAGCTGCACGGATTGCGGTCAGAATGACTTCATGCTGCATTTATGTTATTTCCTCTTGCAAAGTGGATAATGAGTTATTGAAGAAGGCTTTGTCAGATTTTTTTTTCTTTTATTTGACCTAAACTAACAACACCTTGTGCTGAAGGGTAGGAGGCACCTGCTGGCATTTATATGGAAGAGCTACAGTAAGTGATCTGCCAACAGAGCCCTCCCTGTCTTCAGGGTATGTCTATACCGCAAATAGCAAAACTCACAGTAGAGAATTTCAGAGCCCAGGACAGCTGACTTGTTAGCAGTCTAAAAATACCAGTGTGGACATACCTTGAGATCTGGTGGTGGAGGTGGTGCTCAGAGGGTTGGTCCCAGTCCTTGTGTTCCCTGACATTATTGGACGATCTTTTGCTGACTTCAGCGGCACTGGAGCGGGCCATCTGGGAGTAGGTTTATCGCTCTCTTGGCTTCTAATGGAAAAGCCAACCAGTTAATGCTTTTTTCCTTTGGTTTGTTAGTTTTTAATTAGTGCAACTGAAATGTGTGTAATTAAATATCAAACTAATGCATTGACACAACGCTGGAAAAGCCATCAGCTTATAAACCACATGGAACAGAGAGGACTGAAAGGACTTCAAAACATCCGGACTGACTGAAGGACTGTGCTGCCTGTCTCTCTGCTTGGCTAAGGCCCAGGAAATTGGCTCATCTCTGATTCGAGAGGAAGGATGGTCTTACATTCTAGGCACTAGCGTGGGAGATGTGGGCTCAATTCCCTTCCTCGCTACAGCCTCACTGCATGATCTTGGGCTGGTCGCTTAGTTCAGGTCTGTGGTTAAAACTTCAGATAGTTCAGTGGGAGTGACCCTATCTGAGAGAACAGGATGCGGTGAGGGGTTTGCCTGTGTCTGCAGGGGAATGGAGATCTGTTCCTAATGTCAGCTAGAGGGTGTATATGTTTATTTCTTATGTCATTATCGTGCTGGTAAAAGCTCTAGGGTAGACGCATTTATATTGGCATGAAGGTGCTTTTACCAGTATAGCTTATATCACCAGTGTGTGTTTCACAGGCACAAGTGCTCTTCTTGCAGTGCAGCCAACCTGCCAACTTTTGCAGTGTAGATACAGTGTACCTTCTATGGTGTAAATCAGTGCAGCTCTATTGAAGTCAATGCTATGTTTGTTTACACGAGCTGACAATCCCGAATTTCTCGGGTACTTTCTGTCCAAAAGAGAACCATACCTCGGCTGCCAATCTCTGAAAATTGGATAAAAGTCTTTCCTTTGTCCACCTTGTCTATTTTGGATTGTAAGATCCTGGAGGCAGGGACCATCTCTCGCTATATGTGGGCAGCACAGCAGAGCAATATTTCAGCTGGGGCCTTGAAGACCTGCTGTGTATTATTAATATTTTTAGGATTAATTTCACTTAAGGCTTTCAGGGGGGTTGCAGAACTTCAGTGCAGCGTGGTCTGGTGACTGGGGCCTGGAACTGAGCTCAAGGCCTTAGTTTCTGTTCCTGGGTTCTACGTTGCATTGGCTGGAACAAGTCACTTAACTTCACTGCACCTCAGTTTCCCTATCTGAAAAGCCAGGGTATTGATGGGACCCTAAATGCTTGGAAGTGCACAAGCAGGAACTGAGTGCTGTTTAAAAACAACTTTTTGCATTGGGATTAAGAAGAAGAGTCAGAAACACTATTTTATTTTGTTTTGTTGGAGTGGGGGGGTTGTGTCTTAAATTGATCTTAAGTCTGTGTGTGTGTGTGTGTGTGTGTGTGTGTGTGTGTGTGTATGTGTGTATTTATATTTTTGGGTCTCACAGAAGTGGCCCTTTCCACCTGAGATGCTAGCTACACAAGAGCCAAGAAGAAAATCCTATGTGTGAGTCCCTCAGCGTCTGGAAAATAGATCTGTGTAGACTCGTGCTTACAGAGTTAGCTTGGAGTCCGTCTGTGCAACGAACCCAAGTAACAATCCCCATGAGGCCCATAACTCCCTTGACTCTTGAATGATGAGGACATTGGAGTAGCATAGCATGCTATGCTCAATTTCCGTGGCTCTTATGTAAAGTAAAATCAACACAAGAGGAATGCGTTTTAATAGGGTGAGATTGTCATAGCCTTAAACTAGGCAATACATTTGCTTTTCAAATTACAATGAATAAAAAGGCCCCTCTGGGCTGGGCCAGCAGGAGAAACGCCAGCTCTTAGGGCTTGCCATTAATTTTTGAGGGGAAAATATATCAATACAGAATAGGGAATGTACCAAAGTAGTGCTGAAATTAGACTGGTGAGTTCTGACAAAAAAAATCACACAGTTTGGAAAGGTGGATGTGGAAAATGCAGGATATAGCATGGAAAAGACAACAATTAACAAGGGCAGGGGAGTGTTACCCACTGTGGAGTGTGTCCTGGATTCCCGTCTGTTCATCCCCAGAGTTGTTACGGCCCCAGGTGGAGAGCAGAGCGGTCCCTGGGTCAGTCCCTGTGTGTGAGCAAGATGGTGATTGTCACCTTCATCCAAGGGAAAGATGCATCCTAGAGCAATTGATATCTCCCTGGGATTCAGCTCCAGCCAGCTTCTACTAGCATACAGAAATCATTGCTTCTTTATGTATCAGCGTCCAATCTGGATGTGGAGTGTCTGGTCAGGTACAAGTAGGTGCCTCTTACATCCCTTGGCACAATGTCTTCTCAGCCGTCCAGAGTTGGCTGGGGAACTAGTTTTTGGTGGTCTGAAAAAAAATCTCTCAGCTAAAGTGATTTTTGTTCATTATCATCTGAAACTTTTCTTTAGTGTTTCAAGTTTTCATTAAACTTTCTCTGTCCACCAAATATTGGTTTTGGGTGAAGGGATTGCCATAAATCAGAGTGATGTAAATCATACATTTTAATAATAGAATCATAGCGAGTTAGGACTGCAAGGGACTTCAGGAGGTCATCTACTCCAACCCCTGCTCAAAGCAGGACCATCCTCATTGTCTGTCACTCTGTATCTTATCTCTGCCCTCCAGCATATCTACCACTCCCCCCAGGTTTGTGTCGTTTGCAGTCTTGCTAAGGGTGCATCCACCCCATCCTCCAGATCATTAATGGAGATGTTGAGGAAAAAATGACCTCAGGACCCACCCCAAGGCACTCTGATTGTTACCAGCTGCCATCTAGATATTGAGTCATTGATCACTACCTGTTGAGTCTGATAACCTAACTTTCTAGACACCTTACAGTCCATTCACCCAATTCATAATTCTGTAACTTGCTGTCAGAAAGGCTTCAGGAAGCTATCAAAAGCTTTGCTAAAGTCAAGGTACTTCATGTCTACTGTTTCCCCCCTATCCCCAGAGCTGGTCATCTCAGCATAGAATACAATCAGGCTGGTCAGGCATGACTTAGCCTTGGTGAATCCATGTTGACTTTTCCTGATCCTCTTCCTCTTTTTTCCAAGTGCTTTAAAATGGTTTCCTTGAGGACCTGCTCCATGATTTTTCTGGGGATTGAGGTGAGGCTAAATGGTCTGTAGTTCCCCTGATCGTCCTCCTTCCCTTTTAAAAAGATAAATCATGATGTAAATCAGCAGCCAGAAAACTATTTTAATTATTTTTCATTTGCTTGTCATTGGTTTGAATATATTTAGATAGGCATTCAAATTGAATTTAAAATGCACAAATAACAGCATTTAATTTTTTTCATTAAATTACCTTAAATGTGTTGATTCCATAAGCAAAATAGTTTATTGAAGTGTGGTTTGCATTTAAAATATATACATGTATTAAACATAGGAAGTATTATTTGCAGTTAATATATTGAACTGATTGTTTCTGGTTCTCATGTCCTTCATGGTTTTAGAACTAGTAGATCTCATTCTCTCACATCTTGTTTTTGTTCATAGCTTACAAGGGGAAAACAAGCTTTCTTGCTTTTTCAAGTCTGAATTGGTTTCTTGAATGAACTGGTCATTGAACTGAACTGGGTGAACCGACTGAAGAGATGAAAATATTCTTTCTGAGCTTCCAGAAGGGATTGCTGCTTGCAGCAGCTCGTTTAGCACTTCAGCAAACTTCTGTGCTAAGTCTTAACCACTGACTTCTACCAGTTCAGTGGTTTGACTTTCTTAAAACTTGGGCAGGAAAACTACAACTTAATATTTTTGTGTGTTTAATTTATGGGATTTTAATAGATTACTATAAGTTAATGCCTTAACATGCGTTGTCAATTTCAAATTTAATTTTAAATAAGTTTATTTTTAAAAAATTAACCTGTTTCATTAAAATAAAAAGCGCTATTTAAATTTTAAAAAATCATTTTTTTATTTAAAACAAAACCAACAACCAAAATTGTAAATTTTTAAAAAGAGAAAAAAATTGGGTTTCAGTTGCTGAAACCCAAAATGGTTAATGGGGTTTTTTTTGGTTTAATTTGGCAAAAACATGAAACTTTTTTCTGACTGAAACAGCCTTTTTTTCATGAAAAATTCCATTTTTTTTAATAAAGAAAAGTGTATGTGTAGCTGTTTGTGTGTGAGAGAGAGAGAGAGAGAGATTTTGATCAGCTCTGTGCACTTTCCCTGCTGTAGGTGCCATGTCAGTGATTTCAGGTGCAAAGGAACAAAGGGGTTTGGATCAAGGCCTGGGTACTGTGACTTGCCTTGTAATGAGACTAAGGTTATCATGCACACTAGGTCTCCTTCAGCCTTTTGTGTGTCATGCAGCACACACCCCCCCCGCCCCCAAGCCAGCAAACATAAGTGGGAGATTTTCTTGATATCTAAAGAACCCATCCCAGCAGCAAATCAACCTGGGAACTTCCCTTTCCTCAGTAACCCAGGTCAGTCTCTGCCTGCCAGGCTGCCTTTTCTTTGTGGCCTGTGTGCTATAATCCAGGACACAGGGAAGAAGTGCATTCCACCTACTTGTTCGTTCTTTTGGCTCCAGCCCAAGTCCCAAACGATGCTTTGTCTTTGTATAGCACTGTTTGTTGAATGCTCTCAAAGCATCACACCCATATTTGTGAAGCTGTCGACCTCCTGTGTTCAGATGGGGAAACTGAGGAAAGGCACCACAAAAGCCACATTGAGTTGGTGGAAGAGCCAGGATGAAAGTTCAGAGCCTCTAATTCCCCAGCAGTTGTTTTCGGATGGTCTCGTGGTTAAGGCACTGAGCTGGGAGTCTGGTGATTGCTCTGCTCTGCCCTTTGTACTGTGTACCTCAGTTTCCCCTCTGTGGCTACTGCAAAGTATTCAGTGTGATGGCAAAGTGTGATTACAACCTGCATTTTTCGTCACCCTTCCAGGTGGGGTTTCTGAAGATCTTGCACAAATACGAAATCACGTTTCTTCTGCCTCCCATGGAGAGGCTGGGGAAGGATATCTGTGCCGTTCCGCTTCCCAATCCGAATCTGAAAGTTATCAGCATCACACCAGTGCCTGAAGGTAAGATCTGCCCCTTCTGGCACCAGCCTACTGAGGATTAGCAGGGCAAACATGTTTAATCAGATTGTTTTAGTTTATGGACCCTGAGTTTCCCAAAGACTCTGAACTGCTTTTTCTCCTTCATGCCTCTGTATTAATGGTGACTGTTAGTGGCTCAGGACTGCTTAGCCTGGGAGGTGGGTTCGGTAGGCTTTGGGATGGCACAGGTGTATATGTGTGGACTGGAAGAGAAAAAGGCATCAGCACCTCTTTATCCTTCCCTGTGGCTTGGGCTCTGGGTATGGAAGGGGCTGGCTCCAGGGCTTGAGAGGAAGAGGACGGGGCAGCAGAACAACTCGGATGTCAGCACATGGCATACACGATGTGGGGAGGCGTTAGAGGAATGCACTATCAGTCAGCCAGTGAAGAATATCATCCCAGCTGGCCAGCAGTTCCCTCCGATGGCCAGAGGCTATAGAAACCAGGGCTGGTGTTAAAATTCTTTGAGGTGTGACAGGCTTGTGAAGAAGGGAGATGTAGGTACATGGGCTTTCACAAAACCTTTCACTAGGTTCCTCCCCAAGGGCTCTTCAGCAAAGTAGGGGGACGTAGGGGAAGAGGGAGGGGTCTCTCCTGGATCAGTGGCTGGATAAAAGACTGAAAACAAAGGGCAGGATAAATGGCCAGTTTTCAGAGCAGGGAGAGGTAAATACTGGGTTTCCTCAGGATCTGTGCTGGTACGTGTGCTGTTCAATATATTCATAAACAATCTGGAAAAGGGGGTGAACAGTGAGGTGGCAACATTTGCAGATAATAAAAATTACTCAAGACAGTTAAGTTCACAGCTGATGGCAAAGAGTGGCATGGAGATCTCACAAAACTGAGTGACTGGGAAACAAAATGGCAGATGAATTCAGCACCAGTAAGTGTCAAGGAATGCATGTTAGAAAAAATAATCCCTCCTATACATACAAAACACTGGAGTCTGCATTAGCTGTTGCCACACAAGGAATCATTGTGGATAGTTCTTTGGAAACATCCGCTCAATGTGCAGCGGCAGTCAAAAAAGCTAATGGACTGTTAGGAACAGGATAGAAAATAAGACAGAAGATATCATGACTGCTCTCGGTACAAATCCATGGCATGCCCACAATGTAAATTCTGTACGCATCTCTTATCTCTCTGTTAGAAGAGTCCAGAGACAGGCAACAGAAACAACTAGGGACATGGAATAACTTCCATGTAAGGAGAGATTAAAAATCCTGGGACTGTTCAGCTTAGAGAAAAGATGATTAAGGGGTTATGATAAGACAGTCTTTTTAAGATCATGAGTGATGTGGAGAAAGTGAATAAGGAAATGTTATTAACCCCTTCGTATAACACAGGAACCAGAGGTCACCCAATGCCATTAATCAGCAGGTTTAAAAGAAACAAGAGGAAATATTTCCTCCCAGACTGCACAGTAAACCTGTGGAACTCATTGCCAGGGGATGTTGTTAAAGCCAAAGGTATCCCTGTGTTCAAACAAAGAATTAGACAAGTTCATGGAGAACAGGTCCATCAATGGCCATTAGCCAGGAATGGCAGGGCTGGAACCCCATTCTCATGGTGTCCTTAAACTCACAATGGCCAGAAGCTGGTAGTGGACACCAGGACATGGGTCATTTGATAGTTGCCCCTTCAGTTCATTCTCTGTGAAGCAGCTGGCACTGGCCACTGTCAGAAGACAGGAGACTAGGCTGGAAGAACCATTGGTCTGATCCAGTCTAACCCAAAAGGGTCCCCAGAATGTGCCCTTAGAGTAGAGATGTTCCTGTCTTCCGGAGATGCATGGCTTCCGTTCCATCAGCGTGGTAGGAGCTGTTTAGCATGTGATTTGTTTGGCGCTCAGTGCAGCTCTCTAATGATGCAAAAGTGACACAATTCTAAATCAACCCCTCACGCCCCCGTGGCAGATTCAAAGAGCAGAAGAGCGTCTGCTTCTGCTGGCAAACAGAGCCACTGCTCCAGTGCGAGTGGCAGATGCCTGCGCCGGGCTGCCAAAGAGCTGTGGTTCGAGCCCTGTTGAAGTGTGAAAATGCATGTTTAGTTATTTCATGATAGTGTTCTGGACTGTTGGGGGCATCCCAGTGGTAATTGCAGGCACGGTTGTGTGGGGGACGGGCAGGGTGACCAGCCGTCCCGATGTTACTGGGACCATCCTGAGCTTAGGGGCTTGTCTTATGGAAGCAGCATATCTCACCCCACCCTCCCCCCAAAGCATCCTGGCTTTTCACATTTGCTGTCTGGTCACCTGAGAGGCGAGGTTTCAGAGAACTGTGTATATTGCAGCTATGTCTGCAGGCACCAGTTGACGCAAGGGTCCCTTCTGGGCAAATGGCTACGTGTGCACCTCATGAAATATTCCCTGCCCCAAAGAGCTCAGGGTTTAAAGACCAGACAAAGACTGGCAGGGGGAATAGTGTCACACAAAGGGCAGGAAACGCTTGCAGGGTCATGTGGCAGAGCTGGGACTTGAACCCAGTCTCCTGCACCCTAGCCCATTGCCCTAAAAAGACAGATCTCTCTGTCTCACTGTCCACATCTCGCTTCTTCACTGAGTCGGCTCCTGCATCTTGCCTGGGCAGTGAAGCAGCAGCCGGAGGCTCTTGCTGGAATTTCACCCCAGGATTTATAGATTGAACCTGGAGGCTGAAAGGAAAAGAACGTGAAGGAGCAGGGACAGTGTGGCAGGAAAATGTCTCTTTCCAGCAAAGATTCACTCTTTATGCACTGAACAGAAAATGCTGCATTTTACCAGTGGCTTGTGAAGGGCTAATAAACCCCACAGATTTTAGCACCATGTTTTACTGACTGATACAGACATAGAATAATAAAAGATTAGGGTTGAGAGGGACCTCAGGAAGTCATTGAGTCCAGCCCCCTGCTCAAAGCAGTGCCAACCCTGGCTAAGTCACCCCAGCCTGGGCTTTGTCATGCCAGGCCTTAAACCCCTCTGAGGATGGAAATCCCACCACCACCCTAGGGAACCCATTCCAGGGCTTCGCCACCTCCTAGGGAAAAAGATTTTCCTAACACCCAACCAAGATCTTCCCTGCTGCAACTTTCAGTAGTTGAAGGCTGAAGCAGTGCCTGGTTTTCTTCTGTCCTAAGTGCGTCCTTGTTGAACCTCATTACTTTTTTGGCCCAATTCTCCAATTCATCTAAGTCATCTGTATCTTATCCTTATCCTCTAGCATATATATCAGGCCTCCCAGCTTCATGTCATCTGGAAACTTGCTGAGGATGCAATTCACCCCATCCTTCAGCTTGTTAATGAAGATGTGAAACAAAACCAGCCCCCACGTGACCACTGGGACAGTCCATTTGTTACTGGCTGCCAGCTAGACATCGAGCCATTGGTCACAACTTGCTGAGCCTGATGATCTAGCCAGCTTTCTAAACACCTTATTATCTGTTCATCCAACACAGACTTCTGCAACTTGCCTGCAAGAATACTGTGGGAGAATGTATCAAAAGTCCAGGTGTAAACTGTCCACTGTTTTCCCGACATCCACAGAGCCAGTCATCTCATCATAGAAGGCAGTCAGGTTGGTCAGGCATAGTGAATCCCGATCCCCTCCCTCTCGTCCAAGTGACTCAAATGGATTTCTTGATGACCTGCTCCATGATTTTTCCAGGTACTGAGAGAGGCTGACTGGTCTGTAGTTCCCTGGTTCTGCCTCCTTCCCTTTTTGAAGATGGCAGCTATATTTGGCCTTTTCCAGTCCTCTGAGACCTCCCTCAATCATCACGAGTTTTAATGGCCTGTGGCTCTGCAATCACATCAGCCAGCTCCCTCAGCACCCTTCGATGTGCTGCATCTGGCCCCCGGGTCTTGTGCATGTTCAGCCTTGCTATATAGCCCCAAATCTGTTCTTCCCCTGCTGAAGGCTGCCCACTGCCTCCCCATTCTGTGCTGACGGGTGCAGCAGTTTGGGAGCTGATTTCATCTGGGCTTTGTAGGGCTGGACTCGCTGTCTGACCTCACCTGTAGCAACCCCAAGATTCACAGTGTGTTCTGCAGCTCTGTCTGTCTTTCACTTGCTCTCAGGATAGCCACAGAGTGGGGCAAAGTGCATAACCCCCGTTCTGGATCCTGGGGGACGAACCCAGCAGCAGGCAGTCACATGCGGCTAGGGCTGTCCCGAGGGGGTGTGGGGCCCCAGGTGAATTGCCCTCTGCGGGGTCCCCGCACCTCCTGGCACTGGACGGTGGGACCGGCCGGCCGGCCCAGGGGAGGGGCAGGCCCTTGCGCTGGCCATCCTATGCCAGGGACCGGGCAAGCCAGCCGAAAGGACAGCCTGGTTCAGCGCTACTAGTGCCCCCCACCCCCTGGCCACGCGCGCTGCTTTCAGCTCTGTGCTGGAACAGTGGGAAGGGGACCAGAGGTAACACGGCCGGGGGGGGTGGTTAGTGTTACAGGCCCCACGCTGCCTCCGGCCCCCTTTCTGTTGCTCCAGCACAGAGCTGAAAGCAACATGTAGCCGGGGTGCTGAATGGGGCCACTGCTTTTGGCCAGCTTGCCCAGTCCCCAGCATGTGGGGGGCAGTGGTGCAGGATGCCCCACTCGTCCTACTCTAGGGATGACCCTGCATACAGCTTGGTGTTCTGTGTGTTGGGAGCCATTTATCTGGGTAAATACCAATGGTTCTGCTGCTGCTGAATATTGTTGTCGTAGATGGATCACTTTTCCAGCCTCACTTATGGCTGGTCAGAGTTCACACACAGACACAGCATGGCAATTACCACCGAAACGCTGGAACTGAATAATCAGTGACAAAGCTTCCTGACTTTGGCACCGTCATTTGCTGTGTGCGATGGTCTCTGCAGGGACCAGCAAATGACGCAGGGGTCGTGCAAGTCTGATGGAAGGCCAGTGGTGACACTTTGAGTAGTGTGGAGACTAATGGCTTTACCTTGAAGGAAAGATTTTGTGCTTCCCAGGAACAAAGTGAAGATTTGGTACTTCCAAGTACCTACTGAGTATGCCCCAGCCTCAGAATGTCCAAATAGGTTGGTAGGTACAGGGATGTGTGTGGAGGTACACACGGTACACACAATCACACTCACGTCAGAGCCATGATCCCAGAGCAGGTACAATGTTCATCTGATTTGGTATCCTGAAGGTTCATCACAGATTCCCCAACATTTGGGGAGGGCATCGGTTCTCTCTCAAATTCAGCTTCCTCTGGAGTGAAACGTGGCAGCAGTTTAACAGGACACAGCAGTGCTAGACAGGGCAGGACCTGAAGCAAACCATACCCAACAGGAACAGAAATTTCCAACTACACAGGCAGAATGAAAGATCCCTGAACTGAAATTTGGCCAGGACCATGGGGCTAAGAGCTGTGCTAGGAGTACCAAATTTATGAATTTGCCATAAGTAATCAAAGACTGGCTGCAGGTTTTATTTAAAGGTTTGTCTGGTCTAAATTGAGTCCCAAGGGAAAAACACCAAAGTTTTGGTACAGGAGTAACGCTTGCTCTGAAATGCTTTGAAAAATAAATTCATCAGTTCACCCAAGAATCTCTCTCCACCCAGCCTGGGTCATCAGCACGGTTAAAACCTGTGAACATCTGAACAGCGCACTGATGTTTCTATCACTTGAGTTAAAGGAGTAACTCTGCCAGTTGACAGCATTAGTAGGTAGTTATCCACTGTTGGACTAGATGTGAGAGGGTGACCTGACACAATTTGTTTGGGATTTATAGCACTTGAGGAACACATAAGAAAACACTACAAAGGTTCAGCTTTGTTCCTACCAGGAAAGGGTAAACTCTGCTTTCAACATTATGGGTCCAGCTCTGACCTTGGGGGTCCCATGTGGAACCCTGGAGCAACTCCCAGTGCTGGCAGATTTACGCTAAGGTCAGAATCGGACCTTCTTCACCCTCCTGTCCCTTTTGTTATTGTGAATTAACAACATTTTTATCCCAGAGAGAGGGTGTTTGAAAGCTGCTGTAGCCCAGTAACTACATTTCATTGTATCATTGTCAGCGGAAGCTCAGGGTGTTGAACCTCTACAAGTTTTGGCCATTGATGCTATGTTCTGCCTCTGGGTCGACACACATTTACTCCATGATGTGAAATCTGATTTTAGCATTCTTTTTTTCCCAACACAGTGAAAATTCTGGAGGGCTGGGTGGTATGGGGGGAAACCTGTGCAAAAGTCTTTTGTGGGTGTCCTTCATAACTATCTAGTTCTTTCCTGCAATGGCAGCCTGTTGCTCTGCATAGTGAGTCACGGTGGGTGGTAGGCACTCCTCCCCGTGCAGTGACTTGTCACACGCTGCCTACACATCGACGTGGGAATAATAGTGAGCGTCTTTGAACCCCTTGTGTCAAAGTCACCTGTTGCGGGAGTGTGTCTCTGCCGATTTCTCCTCTGATTCAGTCGCTGATTTTAACCTTCTAATCTTAAGTGGTGATCACGAAATTTATTCTTTTGAACAGAAAAGAGCCCTGTTGCATGCCTGGGAAACTTGACGCATCACTTTGTTGTTGCCATTAAAAATCATTAGGAAGATGAAAACTGCAGTATAAATTATGATTTAGTATGTACTCTGTTAGCCTTTAGCAGCTGCATACGCTAAGGGGGATTGTGTGAGGCGCTGTACAGCCATGGAATGAAAACAGCCTTTGTGCCAAGTCGCTCATGGTCTTGGTCTATGACAACATGCAGCGGGGGGCAGTGGGAATGATGCAAAGATGGGGGAAGGGGAGACCACAGTTTTAAACAAATCACACAGCGAACAGGAACCACAATCTGGGCTTGCATAGCTGTCACCAGCTGATGGGGCTTGGTCCTCATCACAGCAGAAGTGGATCTTAGGGAGGCATTTGAGTTGATGGCTTTATGGGTCTTTTTTGGAGAGGAGGGACTTTCTCCCCTGAACATGGGGTATTCTCAGGGGAACTGTGGAGGTGCTTGAGGATGCAGCTGTTTGTAGGAACCTGGGAACTGCCAGCTTGGAGCAGTCTGGCTAGCCCAGCATGTCCGGCAGTGGCCAGCACCAGTGGCTGTGGAGGATGGTGCAAAAGACAGTAGCAGCAGCTGTGGAATGATTGGCCTCTCACGTTAAGTCCTGATCCAGAAGCAGAAGCCTGGTGGGAGGAAAAGGCTGGTATCCCTGGCACAGCAGAGCTGGTGCTCGTCTCCAGCCCACTTTCCAATGTGGAGTGCTGCTTTCTGTTTCTAGGTGGCAAACCCTGCGGCACTGGGTGACAGTCAAATGATCTGCTTTAGCTCTCCCTAGAACAGTTCTGCACCTGGCACCAGTCGTCCCACACATCATTGGGAATGTCATGGGGAAAGACCATTAGTTTGGGGATTAAAGAGAGGAAAGTTTATCTACTTGTGCATGTCACCGGCACTGCCTGAACACTGTGCCTGGCCCTGCTGTTGTTACTGCAGAGTTTGGGACACTCTTGGCAGCAGTTCTGTTCTCTGCACTGATAGATGGAATATGCGACAGTTGTGGGATTGTTCCCAAGCAGATCTTGTTTTCCTCCCATGTGTATAAATGTCCAGTAAGTACAAGATCTCATTTCAGCTAGTGCAATTTTCTGCTTTTGGGGTTTTTTAACTACAGAGATGCCTTCAGGAAATTTACAACGGGACAGGAAGTGAGCTGGGCCATGGATCTGCAGTAAACTGCACTGTCTCAAGGCAGGTGTGCTGATGGATACCACTGTGAATTGTTCTTTGCTCTTGTTTTACGCCAACAGTAAATTAGTAACCCCACATCCATTCCCCTTGCTGGATCAGCCATTTTGGCCAGTGCCTGAGAGCTCCTCATCTTTCCTGGCCCCCACTCAGGCAGTCAGTGAACATTTATTCTTCCAGGTTGAAGCCCAGAGCCGGGTCTCCCATAAAAAGTGTTGTAGAAGGCAGAGGGTGAAGTCTTTCTCCCTTGCATTCCTAGAATGGGAACTAAGTGCCAGGCACAATCGCACCCTGAGCTATTTGCCTCTAGTGTCCTGCAGCAATGAGTTCTGTAGATTTCACACTGCTGGGTGCTGGACCTGACCATGGCAAGATACTGTTGCTGTTCCAGAGAGTTCAGTTTCCAGTTCTTGATTCTCTTTTTTGCTTCTGCAGCTGCGGCATTAAATGTGACAAGGTCACTAACTCTGACTATTTAACACCTTTAATTTTGGCTGATTGAACTGGATTTTAATTAGCAGCAGGAAGAATCCTGGTGTTTCCACTAAATTCTAACCATGTGAAAAGTAGCTCACAGCTTGTGCTGGGGCTACTTTTGCAGAAGCCGCCTCTGATTCAGCATTCACGATTCTTTAGAAATGACCCAATCAGAGGAAAGCTGGGGGCTCCTCCTTCCCAATGGTGCAGGCATGAATGCCCCAGGATGGGAGCGGTATTGGGGAAGGGGGAGTGTGCGTGCTGCAAACGGAAGGCGTAAGAAGAATGTGACTGTCTGTTTTGCTATAAAATCGCTCTCTTCCACTGTGGACTTTGACCCTGTTTTGGGCCCTACTGCAAGTACTGTGAGCTGACGATACTGGACTGGCATGCCTGTGACCCAGTATTTCCACTCAGAAAGCTGTCTGGGAATCATATTTGAAGTCTTTGAACTGTGATTTGGGGACTTCAGTGACTTAGTCATAGGTTATGGGTCCATCGCAAGAGTGGGCAGGAAGTGCTGTCGCCTGCATTATGCAGGAGGCCAGACTGGTTGATCATATCAGTTCTTTCTGACCTTAAAATCCATAACTATAGAAGGCATCAATCTCTAGCTCCCAAAGTGAGACTGTCAGATTTTAAATTAAGGGTGAGTCATCACTTCATTCTGCCTTTGTCAGCTGGGATGGTCCAAATTCATCCACAGTAGGATAACAAGGTTCAGTTCAAACCTTCTCCACAGGCTAAGCTGTCTCCCAGGGTTCCTCTCTTAAAAGTGTTCAGCCCACTCCCTAGATCTTCTCTCCCCAGAGAGCCTCTCCTATCTGCATCCGAGCCACATAACCCTTTCCTAGCAGATTAGACAGCAGCTAGCCGGATGGAAGGACCCTTGCCTCTCACACAGACCCTCCAAATTTTGTGGGGTCCTCTTAGCAGGGTTCAGTTTTTGGGGAGTACTGCTTGAATCATTGGGTTTGGGCATGGAGCTGTCCAGGTCTCTGTCTGCCCCATCGAGCACGGTACCAGTCAGCTGGCAATGGGGCCCTTTGCTTCTACAACCTTCTTGTTCTCTCCAAGCAGAGAGAGGGGTTGACACACAGCAACACAGGCCCCCTGCCCCATGCTGTGCTACCTCATTAACAACTCTATGGGAGACCCGGCCTGGCAGATCATGTATATCTGCTCTTGGCTTCTTTCTGGCATCTCTCTGATCTTTGTCCTGATTGTTCCCTGGACTGAGGACTCCAACTGGGGCCCCACCTTCCATACAGCAACCAATGGACTTGTATTTCTCCCCCTCCCACCCTACAGTACTTATCATCTCCTTCTTGAGCCCCAAATCTGCAAAAGTGCACAGCAGACACGTGCAAAATGTCAGGCCTGAGGACGCTGAGCATGCAAATCCCAACCTGCATGCATATGCATAGTCTTGCACACTTGTGTGGGTTACTGATCACAGTCTGGACTGTGGTGCTAGCTGTCACTTTCACTAGTTTTACCCCTGTATCATCTTTAGCTCTTTAAATGAAACCTGTGTTTGGAGTCTTCAATCCCTTCTCACTGAGTGCATTCCCCTCCCCCCCGCCGGTTTCCAGTTGCCTGTGCTCTTGTGTCAAGTGGAAACACACACACACACACACACACACACACACACACACACACACACACACTTTTCACTACTATGTTGTGAAATATTTTGCTTTTCTCTCCCTGAGGCATCCCAGCAGCCAGCTTACCCATGTAAATCTAGCCGTGCTGCATTCTGCCACTCCCCTCTTTTGCTTTGGTGTGTCTTTTCCTGCCCCACCTCTTGTCTCAGGTTGTCCCAGCCTTCCTCTTTACCTGCACTTTTCTGTGATTGAATGACTCGGAGAGGCATTGCCTGATTCCGCCCTACCCGGGCAGCTTTCCAGGCAGGTTCTGTGACACAGCAAAGAATTTCAGTGCTCGGAGCCGGAAAAGACTTTTTGGATCATTGCAGCCATCTCCATGCCTGTCTTGGACTGTTCCCTACCCATGTATTTCTGGACACTTATATGTGATCCTGTTGATTCTTAATACAGTGAAACCTTCTGTACTGTGGATCTCAAAGCACCTGACCAAATTTGTGTTCCGTCGTTGAATTTAACAGGTGGAAACAGAGATGCAAAGATATGAAGCGACTCCCTCAAGGTCACGTGGCCAGTCAATGGCCAGGAACCCTGGCCTCTGTGTGCATCTGTGAAGGATCCCATCCAGAGACGGGACTCTCAGCAGCAGCTCATCTGCTGATTGTTTTCACTTGGGTGGCTTAGAAATAGAGCGCTTTGCTCACTCCTGCGCTGTGTCCTTGTCCTGCTGACAAAGAAGCACAAATTGCCAGAAGGGCAGAAGCAGATCACTTGGTGGCTTTCAGCAGAGGACTCCCAACCATGCAAGGACGGTCACAGACACTTGCAGGGTTTTTTTAAATAGCCCATAGCTGGGGTGTTAGCTGTTTGCCCAGTCCCAGATCTAGGCAGTGCCTTCCTGTGAGGAACAAACCAGCAGGGACCACTGACAAAGAACAGAAATGGGGAGATAAAACTGTTGAGGGGCTAAGTCAGTCGCGCCTGCTCTGGTGCTCGCTGGGGCTGAATGTTACCCTCAGCCTGGTGGGGGATTCATGGGTGTTCTCTTGGCCTTGAGCAGGGGGTTGCTGCACATCAAGGCTGGGAACCTGCTTGACCAGGGGTGTCAAACATGCAGCCCACAGACTACATGTGGCCTGCAAACCTCTTCTGTCTGGCCCGTGACTGCACTCTATGGGACATACCCTCTCCCTAAGAGAGAGAAAGATAGAGTGCTCTCGCATAGCCAGAGCTCCACAATGCTGCGAGAATGTCAGGTTTCACGTCGTCATGGAGTGCTGGATCGCTCCGTGAGACCACACTCTCCCCAATAGCGAGGGGGAGAGAGATCATGGAGCACAGTCTTGCGTACATAGCACTCCGCAATTCTGCGACAGCACCCTTGTATTTGGATTTACGGTAGGTATGGCCCACTTGAAGTACATTTAGGTCAAATCTGCCGCCTCAGCAAGTGAGTTTGACGCCGTTGGGCTATTGCAAAACATAGAGCTCTCTGGGATATAGCGTTCCTCACCACAGCATTTCTGGGCTTGAGGTTAGAAGGACCAGAGGAGCCTGTCTATATATGGCCACATTCCAAAGGGCCAGCCATGTTAGTCTAGTAAAGCAAAAAAAGCAAGGTGTCTTGTACTTAAAGACTAACAGATTTATTTATCACAGGAGCTTTTGTGGGAGAAAATCCCACTTTGTCAGAGCTCTTTAAAGCGTCTGATGAAGTGAGCTTTTCTCCCATGAAAGCTCCTGTGATAAATAAATCTGTTAGTCTTTAAGTGCCACAAAATTCCTTGCTTTTCCTGTCTATTTATTGTGCCTTTATTGAGGAATCTCTTAGCTACTAATTCTCTAATTCAGATTCTGTCAGCAGGGACTGGAGGTTGTTCCTGGTCTCGTGTGGCTTCTGTTCAATGATTTGGTGCATCTTGGTTCTGCAGAGACATCTTGGCTACGTACAGACCGCCACCACAGCCAGTCTCTAGTTAGCAGCCTGCTCTGCTCCACGGTTGCTGTGGCAGGAGGTAGGTCTGCTTGCCCAAAGTGCTGCTCGAATTCTCTGAGGTTCACTGACAGTGAAATCTGGTGGTGGGGGAAGGAGGCTCTGAGCACAGGGAAGGATAGGGAGGAGGGGTTTTGGGGGATGTGTAGTGGCCTAGAGAAGCTGGAGCAAAATTCAAAGAGCAAATATTAGTGGGTCAGAGGATCCCAGGCGATGGGAGAAAATAATTTCTGCTCCGGACTGGTTGCGACCCACTGCACTGGACTTCATTATGTTTGACTTGTGTTGGGTGTGGAGGACTGAGCTGGACATCTAAGGCCAGGCTAGGGGCAAGTAACTCTGTTGGAAACTGCCTTTCGTCTTGTCCTCAACTGCCTGTCATCTATGTGCGGCAAATAGTCCAGAAGTAGCCATTGATTCGGCTGTTTCCTTCTCAGTGGGGCACTCGCTTTAGAGGCTAACTTTCTGGGACTCTGGGGGCTGTAAAAGTACCTAGATCAGAAGTCTTCGATCTGTGGGGTGCACCCCATTGGGGGGCATGGAGGAACATATGGGGGGCATGGCAGGGCCCAAACCAGTCCCTGTCAGAGGATGGAGCTCTGCTCTGGCGCCAGCCCTCAAGTGTGGCTCTTGCCGTAGCTTCTGGCCCTGCTCCCTATCCAGGGCTGTCAGCTGTGGCTCCCTGGCTTGGCCCACAGCTGCTGTTCCCAGCACGGCCCCTTGTCCATGTTGTCCTGCTCCCAGCCCCAGCCCCTGGCCCCAGCCATTGCCTTGCTCTCAGCCCTGGGGTGAGGGGAAGTAGAATGGCAGGGATAAGGGGCAGCATGAGAAAAAATTTGGGGGTCACCTACCTGGGTTGTGGAGCAACCTGTTGAGGCCTGTGCTGGATCATCTGCATGGTCAGAGCAATGCCTGTGGCTGAGGGGCAGAAAAACCTGTTGAGCTAGTCGATGGAGGCCAAAAGAGGGAGCTGGGCAGCATCGGCCCTGAACCAAAGCTCTAAGCATGAGCCCCAACCCAGGCTTCAGGGTCTGGGATTTAGAAGAATTGAGGGGGGGCTGAAAAAGCTTTGCTGCATGCTTTGCTTATTGGCCAGGCTGCCCACTAAACTTTTGCTCATGTGTTGAGGCTAGTTCCAAATGTCCCAGGCCATGGGGTTTCCACCCTTTTTCCTTGGCAGACTTGGGAGATTCATGGATCCTGGTATCTGCAGGACTTCATGGTTTGGTAATCGTGCCCCCCAACTGCCACTTCCTTAAATTCATCCCATGCAAAGGTATAGGTGCCTGAGATGCTGTGGAGCCCCAGTGTTCACTGGGTATAGCATGGGACTGGGAGAGCTGGTTCTGGGTTCCAGACCTGCTAAGTGATCTCAGGAGGCGGGAGGGTGGTCGGTTGGTGCCTCAGTTTTCCCTCCCACCCAGTGTGTGTCTGGTCTGTTTAGCGTACAGGCTGTCTGTGGCAGGGACCGTCTCATGTTGTGTGTCTGGGCAGAGGCTGACGCAAGGATGTTTGGATCTTAACTGGGAGGGTCTGTGAAATAAGTAATGAGGGCTGCCTTAATGACCACGAAGATTTGACCCGCCAAAGAAGAGTGGCGCCAAGAAGGAAACCTTTACGAGTTTACCAGCTGGTGTATCCCATAGGTCACCTTCTGAATTCTACGTTCTCCAGCCTGTAACCTCTGCCATTGATTCTTGGAACTCTGCCTACAGGACGAGCTGGCTTGTGACTCTCGTGGAAATCCGATAGTTGTTAAAGCTGTAACCTCTCCTCTGCCATGTGATGACCTTGCAAAGAAGTCATCCGTATGATCTTAAAAGCAGGCTTGCAGGCTCCAAGCCTGCCAACCCCATGAAATAATCCAGCTGCTCCTGGGAGCAGCCTGCCAGATGGAGTTGGCCCTGGTTCTGCCTTGGCAAAGAGATCTGTGACCTGAGAGCAAGGAGTCCTTGGCTCTGAGAATGCCAGGGCTCTAATTAAAGTGGCTGCGTTTCACTGGGGACTCCTTCTAGTCCCAGGACAGTGTTTCCTGTGCACAGATTAGTAACCCTTGGAACGTTTCTCTGTGGCTCTTGTTGATCCTGCAGCCCGGCATGGTACAGATGCTACCCTCTGACCTGGAGACACCGGCATCCTTGCAGCCTCTCATCAGACGGATACCGGACGTGAGCCTGGACTGCCTGCTGGTCACATGCACCCAGCAAGATTTTTCCATCCTCTGTTAGGTTTTCCCATGAGGTGCTGCCTGCTAGAGCCATCAAGTTCTGAGAGAGCCAAGTAGCTTCCCAAAGAATCTACCCAAAGGATGTCTTGGGAGGTGCTGAAGTGAGACTTGAACCCACTAACTTCAGACTGGAAGCTAATTGTGCGTCCGCCCTGCCTTTCAACGGGAACTGTGTGTCTGTCCCATGCTTTGAACACTGAGAAACCTTCCACTGTGGCTTTTTGATGCAAAAGCTCATTGAACATCATGCCTAGTTTGTTTTTAAATAAATAAATAAATAAATAAATAAACCTCCAGCCCTTCATCTATTTATAAGGTGGAGGCTCTAATTTCAAAACCAAACCAACCACTTGGTCGGAACAAAGGTAGGTAGATTTCGGTTCTCTCCTTTCCCAAATCCATTGCAGACTTTCCTAGCATAGGAAGAAAAAGGAAAACCCATGAAACTTTAATACTCAGATGTGCTTTTCCTTTTTAAACAACAACTCTTTTACCACTCCACTGTCCTCTGGCCACAGTGGCTGATTCTCACCTGTAGAACACGGAAGATGGCCATCAGTTGCATGTTTGATTGCAAAGGGAGTGCCCAGCCGATATTGGGCCAGAGTGTCACTCCGCTAATAAATTAGTTCTGACACTGGTGCGTAGCTGATGATGACAAGCAGTGAGGTGCACCACGCACTGCAGAATCTGAGAGCTTTCCATATGTGGCTGGACTGCTGTCAAAGGCAAGTTTGTGCCATGTGTGAGCTGCCTGAGTGTCACAGATAATAACAGAAGGAAATAAATTGCCAATTGTCTACTGATGCCAAGGGATGAAGCCATTGAATTCGCCATCATTCAGATGTGTTCTCTGCTCCCTCAGTCCCAGTCTCTTGATGATATCGGGCTCTTCTCTCTCTTCTTTCCAGAAACCAGGGGAGTTGCAGCCTGATCAAGTAACTATAGGCTCAAAGAATTGCTTGGGCATTGCATGGGACCTTCGGTTCAGTCCGTAGCTGTGCTGGGCACTGAACGGAAGGGCAGTGATGTTCAAACCCATGAGAACAGTCCTGGAGACTTAGCATGTATGTCCAAAACTAAATCCTCTTCCCCAACCAAGGCAGGGTAGCCCAGCTTCCACTGAGGGAAGGGTTTTATATTCACATATGTCCCCACCATGCTTGGTAGCCCCCACTGTTCCCCCAGGGTCTCATGGCCTCACGGTTCCTGTGCCTCCGTCTGTGGGTCTGCCTGTTTAGGATCACTGAAGCAGGATGTGGGAGCACGCTTATCTTCTTTGTGCAGTCATCCTCTTCGTGCTGTGGGAAGCGGCTGCCTCTCCAAGCTCACGATGGAGCTCTTTGTGCTCTGGCCTGACTCGGGGGGTGGGGGGGCAGTTGAGGTTCATCTCCTGCAGTTTGAGATTCAGCAGGGCAGCTCTCCTGTTAGGGTGAGGGGACCTGGTATGGCAGCTCGCTGTCAGTGAGCGACAGGAGCTGGGCATTCCCAGAGGGCTCCCATGTTGTCTGTCGTTTCACCAGCATTCAGCCCACCAGCCTCGTGATAGAGCAGTCAGTCAGGGGCTCCTTTCCTAGGCACTGGAGGTTACGGCCAGCCTGGACACCCACAGCAAGAGGGAAAAGACCGAGTGCTCCAACAGGCTAGGTCTGACTGGCTATGTCCAGCTCCTGTCCTCCTGGGCTGGAGGCAAAGAAGGAGGACTCTGCCTCCTCCCTCAAGACTATCAAGTCCCCATTGTGAGGCATGTTTGGAGTAGCTGGCTCACCTGCCTTTTGTCTTCTCCTGGTGCAAGGACTGTGCAGGCAAACGCAGCAGATCTGTACCGTGCTGGGTGTGTCCAGAAACGCAGAGGGCTATCTAGGTGGTCCAAACCCCGGGCCTTCTGGTTTGAGACTGGGCCAGTGACATTGGGGTGTGAAGATCCTTCCTGTTGCCCCCCATCCTTGGGGTCTGAGCCTGCTTGGTGCGTAAAGGCAGTATTGGGTCTGTTTGCTAATGGGGGGGGGCACACTTCCACTCACACTAAGGGACCATCCAGTCCAATCTCCTGCATTGCACAGACCAGGGATTCTAGCAGCCGGCCCAGTGCATGCCCAGTCTTGCCTGCCAAGCAGACTCGCACCCACCATCCAGCCTGCCAGTGAGGCTCAGACCTGAGAAAGCTGAGGCGAGACTCCCTTGAGTGTCTGGCTGCTTATCAAACCCAGGATGGTGCAGGCACCGCACTGGCCTGTCTGGGAGATTGTCCTGGCGGTGCAGAAAGACTCGCCCCTTTGCATGAACAGTCCCTCTCACACACCCCTCACGCTGCTTCCTCTGCAGGGGCTGGGAGCCATCCTGGCAGGAAGCGTGGACCAAGGGCTCACCAGCATGTCCCTTTCTGCTCTGGAGGACACCCAAGGCGGGGTTCCTCCTTCTGGGGGTGTGACGTTCAGGGGCTTAGCAGATTCCACTGCTCAGCTGGATCACGCTGCCGGCGATGATAAGGGCTCATGGAAAGGAATCCCACGCTGCCATTTGTGATGGCTATGCCCTCTGCTTTAAAATCTCTGCCATGATGCTCAGGGGTTGCTCTGTTTTTTTTATCACCCACAATCCAAAAGTACTCTTTGATTAAAATGGTGGTGGTGCCACCACTGTTTTTCTGAGGGTATTTTAGATCAGGCTCGGGGGACGAGAGAGTTATATAAAAATAGCTGTGGGCTTGCGTTGGTGGCAGTGAGCGAGCAGCTTGTGACCTTGGCATGGTTTCGAGGGTGGGGATTGCAGAGGGGGGTTTTATGAAGCTGATACAGGCAGGTGGGACTACTGTGTACACACAGTTAGCTAGGAAGTCGTATGGGTTTTAATAGGTTGGAAGGGTTTATGCACCTAAGGGCAGTTTGGTCCTCTCAAAACTCTGTTTTTTGTGCACACATGCACAAATATGCGCCTCTAATGTAGCTGATGTGGACCAGGAGGCCTTGGGTCATGCTGAAAGCCAGAAAGGGTCATGTTAGTCTTCTGCTTGTGTCAGTAAATTCCTTCCTCTTGCTTTGAATGGGTAGCATGAAGCCCTCCTGAGCTTCGCATTGAGGGACTGATTCATTTTCCCATGACAAACATCTCTACTGCACATAGTTCTCCCCTGGCCTGGGAGCAGGTTGAGGTTTTTACCTGTGGGGTGTTTCGGTTGATCAGATGCTCTTTGGGGAATGCTTCACCCTTGCTGAGCTGTGACTGGTGCAGAGTGGGAGGTGTGGTTACCCACACTTCAGCTGCGTGTGTGTGTGTTGTGGTGGTGGGGGGGTGTTCTTTCAGTCAGCTCAAGCAGGAGAGAAGGTGAGGTTTGGCTCTGGCTAGCTCATGCACTTTGCCTGTCTTACCCACTTCACAAGGCCTGACGGCTCCTGGCTTTGTCAGCATCTGCAAGTCCGGGCTCACGAGTGTGACAGCATCTCCCCTGGGTCAGTCACTGTTTTTCTTGTGCATCTTACCCGAGGCTGTTAACAGCGGCTGTCAGATGGCAACAGCAGCTGTCGGATGCATTAGAAAATGGGGAGTCCTGCCCCTGCTGCTGTGGCTCTGGACATATTAGGCACAGCCATCCTGTTCTCAGCTAGCTTCCTTGGCTTGTTAATTTTAAACCCAGTTCAAAATTGTCTTTGCAAACCCTCCCAGAGCTTTTTTTCTTGGACAGGTAGGTGAAACATGGGTTAGGGCACCAGCTTAAAGCGTGGAAGATCTGGGTTCGAATCCTTCTTCTGCCACAGGCTGCTGGGTGACCTTGGGCAAGTCACTGTAGCCTGGGGATAAAACTCCTCCCCTGCTCAGCAGGTTGCTGTGAGGACAAACGCATCACGGGATCTGAAGTGTTGTGTCTTTTAGCCTTGGCACTCCAGTTATACTTTCGCTTGCACTTAGCAGGGTACCCACATTTCCCACAAGTAGACTTCTGTAGAAACCTCCGACATTTGTATGGTGGTGTTCACGTATGTGCCTTGGATAGGCCCAATTTATCTCTCAGCTCTTGTCTTCCTCATCCCCTCCTCTCACCCAGCACTGGCCTTATTTCCATCCTTCCCTGGCCCCACTCCAGCAGAGCACTTAGGCACATGTTTCCCTTGCAGGTGAGAGGATCCACTCGTCCATCCGGTCAAAGGCCTCAAACGTGCTCAATTGCTTTGCTGGAGCAGGGCCACATATCTGAACTCCTTGCAGGATCAAGCCCCCAGACTGCGTTGAAATGCAAGGCCTGAAGATGGGCTGGAGACAACTTGAATCTAGCCAGCCAGTTTGTGACTGAAACAAGTTCTGTGGAATCCAGTTTTAAAAGCTCCCAGTTGTTGTTTTACTGTCAGAGAAGTGTGGCTTCTGCAACAGAACAGTTAACGTGAACAACAGACATGAATTACCTGGAGAATTTCCGCCTCTTGGCCCTTGTTAGGGTGTCGAGGCAGAGAGCTTTGTGTCTGTATCAGATTCCTCTAGTTCTTGAGCGACTTGTTTGGAATCATTTTTCTCTAATGAACATTCCCTGTGCGCCTGGCTGACAGCAAGATTATGTTGTAGCCGGATACAGCTTTCAGATCTGACATTTGGGAAGGAAATTTGTACTGAACTGTTAATCCTTCAGGGTAGCAGCTTTATTCCTGGTAAGTAGGATTTCTGTACTTCGGAGACATGGGATACAAACCCACCTTGTCATTCCCTGCCACACCTGCGAACTGATAAAGAATTAATTAAGGAATTTGCTTTTCCTTCTGTTTGTAGGAATGGAGCCTTGGAGTGGTGTTGCTGCTACCACCCAAATGCAAAAAACTCTTGCAAATCCAGGAAGGCACATATTCCTTCCTGTGAGGTACCCTCAATTGCTTTTCTTCCTCCCTCAGGAGAGTAATTGAACCCCAGCTGGATATCAGCTGAAAATGGGAGAGAATCCCCTTCAGTAGTTGGTTGTGCAGTCTGAGGCACATGCACACAAAACCTCTTGCCTTTTAGGACACAGAAGCAGAGTTTATTTTAAAAGGGTAAAATCTTTAACTATGAAGAACAGACAAGAAATACAGACAGTTGCTTCTCTGGGATTTAACTTAGGTAGTTACAGGGTAGTGGGAGGGGGTACGTGTGCTTGGCACAGAGGAATTCCAAAATGAACCAAAAACAAAGAAATACTCTGATCACGTCGAGCTAAACATTCCCTGTTCTGCTTATGCCTGGTCAGTTCCAGACTTGAACCTGTCTTAGACATGGGTGTTGCTGGATCCTTCAGGCCTGTCTCTCTGGCCTCCTCCTGATCCTTCCAGGAGCCCTGCTGCCGCCAAGCAGGAACAGGCAGGGGCAGGGCTGCTGCTCCAATTCAAACACCTGTACTCTGTTTGTCTTGGCTCTCTTGGGACTTCTCTAGGACTCATTGTATGGTGTTAACCCCTTCTTCCCCGAGCTCACTACAGATGGTGAAGGAATGCCAGGGTTGACATGATAGCTTGGGTTTCCCACAGCTGCCAGAAACCTTCCCTTAGCCTCAAGCTGGTTTCCTAATCCCTTTGATTCAGTCAGCACCCTCCCTGTGGAAATGGCCGGTGTCCTACCTACCAGCGCAGACCAGGATCGTTTGCTGCTTTAGGATTCTTGCCCAGCCATTCCCCCAGGTCTCTGTGTGGCTCAGCTGCAATCACACAGCTTCCCCTCTCTAGAACAAAGTGCTAATCTGGATCATCACATACGAAACTGCCTGGATTCTCCGCAGCCTCCCTTCAGACCCCTTCGACGGGTCCGAGGGGGAGAGCACAGGGACGTCTGGAACAGCTGGTGCCTAAGGAAAGAATCAAGCTTTGCTGAATGCTTCATAGCTGGGGCAGATGGGAAGCTGATGCCTGAATCTATGGAGAACCGGCCCTGTCTGCAGCAATGGGCAATGAATAAGTTAATTCCCCTCTTGGCTTCTAGATCAAATGATGCAATTCAGCAAGGCCACAAAAGAGAGAGAGAAACACAGCAAACTCCTGGTTGCTGACTAAGGGTGGGACCTGTAAGTCAGGACTCCTGGTTTCTGATTGCCTTTCTGGCACTCTCTCGGCAGCCTGGGGCAAGAGGCCTTATGTTGAGGTTCTCCAAAAAGTGACAAGAAGGAGGATTGTGGGACTCTGTATTGTTTGTGTAAAATCTTCTCCGTTGATAAGTAAGAAGGTGTCTTCAACTGCCAGACTACAGATTCCTCCTCTGGGCTCTTTGAGTCGAGCTCGATTTCATTACCAAAATCAGAGTTTTGTGCTGGGGACATAGCTAACTATTCTGTCGATGGCGCCCAAGGCAGGATGACTCTAGTTCATTTTGCTGTAGGTGCCACAGTCCTAGTAGGAGCAAAGACTTTAAAGATCCATTCACAGCTGAGCTCTGAAAACACAGCTCAGTCCACATAAAGAGCAGACCTGCTGCGAAGGAAGGTGCCAGTGGTACTCGGAGCCCCATGTCAGCACTGCCGGTCATCAATCCCAGAGGGCTCCTTATCTGTTTGACAAAGGTGCAACAAGATCCAGTGGCTGAAGGTTAGTCAGTAAAGATCAAAGTGAGAATGTGCCTCAGCTTTTAGCAGTGAGGGTAATTAATGCCTGGAACAGCTCGCCAAGGCCTCCAGTGGATTCTCCATCACTCAGCGACTTCACATCGAAATGGGGTGCCCTTTTGAAAGAGAAATTCGAACTCAGCCACCAACGACTGCGCCTGATATAGGAATCACTGGCCAGTGTTATGCAGGAGGTCGGAACAGAGGGTTAACATGTCCAGGCCTTCATGTCAAGGCAGATGGGAAGAATTACACTTTGCCTTCGCAGTGTACACAGGAAGCTATGGCTGGAAGGCGCTAGATAACAACTTGTTAGTGCTCCTTTGTGGAAGCTGGGGACTGAACGCAAGCCTGAAATCCAAACCCACAAGTGACTGTGGTAAAAAGCAGCAGAACAAATGCTAAAATCAAACAAGGATTCAGGGAGCAGAGCAGGGCTTGGCGCTTCCCCTGTAAACCAAGGGGTGCGCTGAGAAAAGATCCCTTGGGAAGGGTGGAGACAGAGGGAAGATGATGTTCCTCCTCCTATCAGCGGGGAAGGTCCTGCTCATGAAGAGCGATCATTAGATTTCCTTTGGGCCAGGCTCTTCGCTTGCCCTCAGAAGAGCTGCTAAAGCCCTGTGGGGGAGACTGCTCAACTGCTTTTGCACAGTTACTGGTTTTGAGCTTTCTTTGCAACTGAGTGACCTCTCAGATCCTGTTTGGCTCTCCAGGGATGAGCCCTTATCATCTAAACCCAAACCGTGTTCACACAGAACACATCTGGATTTGCGCAGGGAGTTGACATCTGTTGGAAGAAGGCCTTTGTGTTTTTGTGTGGGGATATCTTTAAACTAAAAAGCCATTGTATTTTGACCAGAAAAATGATATATTGCAGTCTCACAGCTTAGAAGTTTAAAATCTTTCCAGGTTGCAACATCTGGCCTTTCACCACTGACATTTGTTTGTTTCCTGTGGTGTTTTCCTCTTCTTGGACAGGGAAACCAGAGTGACCTGTGTCACTCATCTGTTTATAATCAGTTTTGCTTCCTGGTTTTCCTGCACAGTGTTGTCTCAGTTAGGTTTCCAGCGCTGCAGGGGAAGGTGTGAGGTGAGGAGGGAAGGATGGGGGTTGTTTCTGTAGGACTTTGAAAATTTCCTAGACTTTAAAGAACTCTTTTTAATCTAAAGTGCCCTGCCCACATTGATGCTGTAGTACTCATCTTTTGAGTTACACAGACTCTATGGGTAACTTGAAAATACCAGCCTCTGCTGCCAGCTATCTCCTTGTTCCAAAGGGAGGCTGTTAATGCAATCAGGCCATCTGCCCTGTTGCTCTCTTTCCCTCGCTACTACATCAGACAGCGAGGCCAGCTGCAGGTAAATTGATGCCACTGATTTACAGAGCTGTTGTCCATCAGCAGGTGCACACCATGATGGCTGTGATGAAAAAAAGGCTGTCTGCCCTGAGTGACTCCCTTGTGCCAGTCTCCCACTCTCATTCTCTGGTCTCTCTGACTCAGCTTGGTCACACCCGGGCTTCCACAAAGTCTGACTTTCAAACAAAGGACCTGAATTTCCAGAGCAGCTGAGCTCACCCTATGCAGTGTGCTGGGTGCAAGATAAAGAATTTCTAGAAGTCTGCATAGGGGACACCACCAGCCATTCTTCGGCCACATTCGGTGGGTGGGTGGGGCTGGGACCCCTGCAAGCCTGTGAATTGCTGGTCTGAGAGGTGTGGGGCTGGGGACACCTCACTATTCGAGCTGCAGAGTTTCTCCATCCAGATACTCCAGGGAACAATTCTGCAGGGACCAGACGCCAGGCTGCCTGACCGAAGAGTGAAGACCTGCTCTCAGCTCTGACGAGTGGATCCAAGCTGGTGGAATGTGGACACTTGTGAACTGGTCCTGCTCATGGTGACATTTTATGGGGATTTTTCCTGTGACATCAGTGAGAGCAGGATCGTGCTCTGGGAGATGGTGGAAGTTTTAAGTACACCACAGGGGATGGACTGACCCAGCAAACACACTCTTGCCCTCTCTTGGCACTTGCTTTTCCTGATGCACTTATTGGATCTGACCTTTTATTTCCCTTAGACATTCATCAATCCATTTACCCTGGGAAATGCACAGCCCCATCCTCATCCCCTCTGATGTGGGCCTTGTGAATTTCAGGGCTGTCCTCAGACAGGACCAGAGTGAGGGATGTGCCCTGAAGTTTTTGCTAATGGGTCAGGCTGCCATGTGAGTTTGCACAGCTGCATCTGTGCTGTTCACAGGGTTTCTGCCTAGGAGGGAAACCTCTGTTTACAACCCCTGAGCATCCAGGAGGTGTGATACTCCCCCCAGCATGCAGTAACTCTCCGACCTTGGGAGCTGCCTAGAAGATACACAAATCCTCAGCGGCTGGAAAGATGAAGATCAGTTGGAAGGACTCCTCCTTGCAGCAATGGCTTTGCATTTCTCAAGTACCAAATCTTAATATGTCCAGGAGGTCCTTTAGATACCCAGGGATCTAACTAGAATGTCTCTTGCTTGCAAGAAAGAGGTTGCTATCTTAGTGAGCTCTTTGGAGCTGGAACGTGTCTGTACAGTACCAAGCAGAATGGGGCCCTGTCCTGATGGAGTCTGCTATGTGCCACTCCACTACAAATAGGCAGGACATAATTCAGTTTTTATTTCATCATTTAGATGGAAAATGTCAATATGTATGTTTAAGCATTTTTTCAATTTTCATCTATTTAAATGTTATGAGAGGGTTGGTGAATGTGGGGGTTGGACAATCATTATTCAATGACCGTAAATGCTAAAATAAAAAAACCCAAAACCTTTGTTTTGATAACTGCTAAACTGTGGTCAACATCACATGTCAAAATATACAAAATAAGCATCCTTAAATCAAAGTCTGAGTAGTTCTCAAACAGCATTTGTCTTATTTGGCCTACCTGTCACTTTCACTCGTTATCAAGAGGAATACTTTTCTGTCTGTTTGCAGGTGTATGGTGAAATTGACATTTCCTGATTAAAACAAAAATCTAATCCTTCCAGGCCTACAAATGATTAACAGTAGTTCATGTGAGTCAACACATTTTGCACATGTAAATCATGTGTATTTCTGTAATTAGAGATGAGCAATTATTTCACAATGATTGGGTAACAATAGATTTTTGGCCTCTTTCTGCTTGTGGAACGTCAACACAGAGACCCAGTGAATAGGCCATTGGGGGAGGGTTCAAACACCACCATTAGCAAACTGAAAAAGTAAGTCCAATAGTCAGCGGTAGTGTAGTAAGCTGTTGTAACACTTGTCTGGATGTGTCACTAAAGGAGGATGTGTCACACTTTGGGGTGTGTGTGCGGATCATGGTTTCCTTCTAACAGTTTTTCTAGGTGCATGTTGGCAAATCTCTTTGTAAGTATGATCCACAAACGTCAGGATAATCCAAAGCTGGCAGGGGTTGCAAGTGCTTTGGAAGCTAGAATTAATATTCATAACAATCCAGACAAATTGGAGAGGTGGTCTGAAATAAACAGGATGAAATTCAAGAAAGACAAATGCGAAGTACTCCACTTAGGAAAGAACAAGCCATTGTATGTATACAAAATGGCTAATGGCTGCCTAGGAAGGAGTACTGCGGAAAGGGATCGGGGCATCATAAGGGACCACAAGCTAAATATGAGTCAACAGAGTAACTCTGTTGCAAAAACAAAACCAGCAATAACAAAACCCAGCTAACACGATTCTGGGATGTATTAGCAGGACCATTGTAACCAAAACACGAGAAGTAATTCTTCCTCTGTAGTCTGCATTGATTAAGCCTCAACTGGAGTATTTTGTTCAGTTTTGGGTGCCATATTTCAGGAAAGATGTGTTCAAAATGGAGGTGTCCAAAGCAGAGCAAAAAGAAATGATGAAAGGTCTAGAAAACATGTATTATGAGAAAAGATTGAACAAATTGAGTTTGTTTGTTCTGGAGAAGAGAAGACTGAGGGGTCACATGATAACAGTTACCAAGCACTTAAAAGTGGAAGGAAGAAGAGAGAAAAATTATTCTCCTTGGTCTCAGAGGACAGAACAAGAAAGGTGGGCTTAAACTGCGGAAAGTGCAGTTTAGGTTGATGATCAGGAAAAACTTCCTATAAGCACTGGAATAAGTTGCCCAGGGAGGTTGGGGAATCCCCATCACTGGAGGTTTCTCGGAGCAGATTAGACAAACACCTGTCAGGAATATACTGCTTTGTCCTGCCTTAAGTGCTGGGGACTGTACTAGATGACCTACTGAGGTCCCTTCCAGCCATCTTGCTTTAGCTGTGGTGAATCAGTAGTTCCGTGCTTTCATTTGTGCTCCCTGATTGGGCAAGTGCACAAGTGTGCAACAGGAAGCTTTTCTCAAGATACTTGCATGCAAGACATTGAAACTTGCTTTCCAGGAATGGTTGTGCCTTTGAAAAGCAGTGGCTTGAACATTTGCAGTTAGAAAAGAACCAAAAACTCAAACAAGAGGCACTCTGACTAGGTGAGTTTCAGCTGTTTGGGTGGCTAAACCCTTTTGGTACTTCACAAAGCTGCTTTAATTTTAACACAGCTGGATTCCCAGGTCCTCTGTAGGGGTAGGTCCTGGCAATTCTTCCATGTACAATTAATACCACTCTATGCTGCATTAAGAATGTCAGCATAGCTTGGAAGGAAAACAGACTAACTGAAGTGTTGCCAGCATCTGCTTTTGGCCTGTGCTTCTGAACAATAAATCAGGCTTTTAGACTGACTTATTTATTTGTGTTCTAATAACAAGTAGCTCTTTAGGTGAACATGAGAAAGGAAATATCTTGGTTATTTATACCACAGTCTGTCATGTTGATACTGGACACCAGCCAAAGGTACAGTGTTGGTGGGCCGGTCCCTGAAGGGACGGGGAAGTGAGAACTCACTACTTGAGTGTGTCTCTCCAGGGAGTCAGCAGAGCAGAACGGGGGGTGACAGGTGTGTGGTGGTCTCAGTTTCTGAGTGGCTGCGTTCTGACCCAGGTGTAACTCTTCCACGGGCCATGGTTTCATACCTGAATGCAGGATGATCTGACGATGGATGCTGGATGCCTGGCTTCCTGGATGGGTGCCTGGAACCTTTCCCGTGACGCAGGTTTGTCAGAGGATGACAATGGATTCAGTCTGAGGTGTGATGCAGAAATGAGTCAGGTTGGACAACTTTTTCATCTGATCAGCTCTCTGGGGAGCTGAGGGTCTGCAGTTCTGGAGCAGCCCCGCCACAGAGACTGCCGCAAGGCTGGAGATCTGAGGCTCAGTGGTAGCCCCGCCATATCTGCAATTGCAGAGTTTTTGGGGCAGAGTTTTGCATGGCACAAAGCACACATAGCTTTGATCTTGGTTAGGGCCCCTAGATATGTCCTTTAGGATAACCCCTGTAAAGCACTTTGGCAGAGCGGGCTGGGGAACACTCTGTAAATGCTAAGCCTCATTCTTATAAATGCTAGGAGTGAATTGAGGGTTTTCTCCTAAAACCTTTGTGTTTGAGAGAAGGGTGAACTGTCAGCCCTGACCATGCTATGAATCACGTGACCTAACGCTTCTCCTGAAAGCAGCAAAGGGAAATTTCGGTGGTTCCAATGTGTGCTACTTTTCTTATTTCTTTCTCTTATTCTTTCCTGGCCAGCATCGTGACATACAAAAATTGAATCAGCTCCGGTAATTGCCTAGGCTGCCAGAGCTCTTGAGTTTCATTCTGCCAACTAAGATGCGGAAAACATTTTCTTAATTGTAATATTTTCCCCACCCTAAATGTCAGTTTTATTTGAGTTCCTATCTTCAGGAGCTTCAGCAATAATTGGCAAAGATTGTAGAAGTGCACGTTTTCGGCTTACTCATGGCAAGCCCCTGTTTTTCTGCAGTTCTTATGAGATGGGAATTTGACTATTACCTTTCCTCAGCTGAAAAGGTTTGGTGTGCTTTGCTTTTATATTGCATTTTTCTCTGGACTAAGGCAAATGAAAACCTACTGTGCTAACAATTCACCTGCCCCCTGCCAATTTTCAAATGTGTGGCTGTACAATAAAGGGTAGCAATTCATTGTATGAATAGAACTGATTTGCAGTTCAAATATCTGCCCTTCGCCCCCACAGGTATGAGGTGTCGGTACTCTGGAACAGTGTGTATAAATAGTGGCTTTTGCTGTGCTTGTGATGTGAGAGTCTACTTTGAAAAGTTTGCAAAAACAGTACAGCAGGTTCCATATCTTTCTGTGTCTTGAGAATCTGGGATCGCATTGGCTTAATTACAAGTGGAGAGGTGGTTTTAACCGCACCCCTCCATATCAGACCTGCAAACTCACCCTCTGATCTGTGGTCTTTCTGGTTTACACATCACCAGTAAAGATCCTGTTACTGGAAGTTAGTTAACAAGTTAGGGAACATGCTCTCGAGGTAGTTACGACTGGAACACAGTGCACAGGGAGGTTGGGGGATCCCCACCATCGAAGGTTTCTAGAATCATAAGAGATTGGGGGTGGGAGGGACCTCAGGAGATATCTAGTCCAATCCCATGCTCAAAGCAGCATGAAGTCCAGCTAAATTATCCCAGCTAAGTCTCTAGCAAACTGGTCCCTAAAAACCATTAAGGATGGAGATTCTACCACCTCCCCATGTAACCCATTCAAGGGCTTTACCATCCTCCTAGGGAAAAAGGTTTCCTAATATCCAACCCAGACCCCCCACTGCAACCTGAGACTGTTGCTCCTAGTTCTGTCGTCTGCCACCACTGAGAACAACCTAGCTCCATCCTCCCTGGAAACCCCCTACCCCCTGTTTCAGGTAGTTGAAGGCTGCTGTCAAATCCCGTCTTGCTCTTCTCTGTTGCAGACTGGATGGGCTGGACACCTGTGCAGGAGGGAGCCTTCATCCTGATTCAGATTAGGTGGGGGTGGATTGTATGAGCTCCTGATGTCCCTTCCAGTCCTGCTTGGGTGGTGTCTGCAGTTTCCTCTGGTAGCTGGCCCAGAAACCAGCTCTGTCATCCATAGGTGTGCTGGCTGTGTAGGAGTGATGGGAGTCAAAGCTCCTGCTGGACAGTCAAGTGAGCAGTGCTGGGGCATGTGGGGCATCACCACGTGTAGCAGGCAAATGTCACATTCACTCCATCCCTTTTGAGGACACTACCCTGCCAGTTAAGGTGGCTGATGGTATTTAGGGTCTCTGAGTTCCCTGCTGTTTGCAAACAGACCCTGTGCAGGGAATGGACGGTGGGAGCAGAATCTAGTCCCCGGCCAGAAAACATGGCCTGGTGCAGATCGTCTTCCACCGCGTCTACTCCTCGATTGTGGTCTGATCTCATGCAGATCCTCTATGGTGTGAAAATGTGGACTAAGTAGCCACATTCCCTAGCCTGCTGCTAAACGTCTCCCCCTGGAGCCGTTTGAAGGCTCTGCCCCACACACAGGCTGTGGAGTTTCCCGACCATGCCGAAGAACTGTGGTTCTGTTTTGTCAGGGAGTCGTCCCACAGCCCCAGCCCTGTTTGGTGAGTCACCACAAGGACATCCAGAGGTCACAATGGAATGCAACGTGGGGAAATCGCAAGCTTCGGAAAGCGTGCACGCGTGTGAGTGTGTGCAAGAGACGCATGTGTGTCTGCATGTCTCTCTTTTACGCTGCATTCCCCATCTGTTCTCTCCACCCACCTCCACAAGGAAAAAGTAAATGTCTGTTATGGAGAACGAATGAGCCTGAAATCACAAGTGATGCGTTTGCAAACCCAGCAAGTCTTACTGCAAGTTACACTCCTCCCACAGGGAGCCTTGAGAACACTCTGCTGTCTCTCCTAACAAGAATCCATCCGACTTTAACTTCCAGCCACTGGGTCTTGCTCTGCTTTTCTCTGCTCAGTCAAGTCCCCTGTAGTCAGTACCTGCTGTTTTCTCCCCAGGCAAGTATTTGGACACTAATCCAGTCATTTTTTTGAGACTCTAACCAGTGGTTCCCAACGTGTAACCTCAAAGTGGCCACGGCTCCCCTCCCGCTGGCTGCAGAAGGGAGTCACAGCCTGAGGATCCAGCCAGAGCATGTTGCTGCAGGGCTACAAGACCGGTGCAGGCTCCCTGCTGTGGCCAGGGGGATGGGGGACTTGGTGCTCCCCTCGCCCTGGCTGTAAGGAGCACAGCAAAGCGCTCCACCGGGGCTCTTAGGCTCTGGGGTCCCTGCTGGAGCCAGAGGGAGGGGAGCACTGATCTCCCATTCTCCTGGCTGAGAAAGGAAGCCGGGAAGAATAGAGGGGTTACAGGACACCTGTGGTTTCCCTGCTGCAGCCAGGGGGCCAGGAGATCAGCAAAGAAGCGGCCTGTTTGCATTCCCATTGTGGTGAGAGCTGGGACCCCAGAGGCGGCAGTGCCAGGAGCAGGGAGGTGAGCCCAGCCACCCTGTGGGGCAGGAGCTGCCCACGTGACCCTTTGAAACAATCAGGTGCTCCAGGTTGGGGTCCTGATCCCTGGGCCCACGCTATGTAGGAGGTCAGACGAGGGGATCTAATGACCCTTCTGACCTTCAGTTCTATGGACTTCAGTCTTTTAACCACTGATGTTGGTGTTGCAGGGGAAGGGCAGGCTGCCTTAGCTTCCTCCGCCAGTGAAGGGCAATAACAGGTTCCCATCACTTGCTGCCTTTCAAAGAGCCGTTGGGTGCTGCGGAGGACAGGAGCCACTCTTTGTTATCAGTGAGTGCAGCAGGTGGTTTTAAAGTGACAGCTGAACAAAACTGGCAGCACCCTTTCAGAAAGGCTTGCCTCTCTCCTCAGTCAGTGCCACAGGTGGGATACAACAGACAGTGATGTTCCCCCACCAGCACCATTGAGCTGTCAGGATTTCCAAACTTGGGGATTTTTCCTACTGTTCAGATGAAATGTTTGCCTAGGAGCGGAGTCTTTGCACCGAAATGGCTTCTCTTAGCTACGAGGCACAAGAAAAGTGGATGGTTGTCGCATGGGAGCTTGCTCTTAATAGACTGCAGTTGTGGTCAGTGCTCTCTTGGGCTAGGCGCTGTGTACAACCCACTCGCTGCCCCAAAGAGCTTCCAGTCAAAGTAGCTTGGGGGGGGGGGTGAACTTGAGCAAAGGAGGAAGGTGGATTTGCCTGGGATCACATGCCAGGTTTGGAGGAGAGCCTGGAGTTTGACTCCGGGCTGATGGACTGCCATACCAGTGCTGTGTTCAGTGGGCCACGTGGCCTGCTCCAACACTACCACACACTGCAGCCTTTCTGAGGGTGCTTTTGCTCGCAGGCCAGGTTTGGAGTGGCTGGGAGCTAGTCACGGGCAGGTGGGCCTAAGCTTGCTAACAGTTCAGGTCCATTTGGGCCTTAAGTTGCATCTGGTCTGGGGAAACTTGCTGAACATAATTACCCTGAGACCACACGCTACCTGCCTGCACTGTCGGATGCAGCTCTTCCTTCTCCGAGCTAAGCAGTGCCAGGCTTCAGCTGTCTCCCCAGCCAGGCCAGCAGTGAAACCATGTCCTTGGCCACCTTTTGTCCAGTCAGATGCATCCATAGCACTGCAGTTTTCTCCACTCCCTTCCCCATACACGCTTCTCCTCCTTTGCTTGAAACGATGAAGGCTTTTACCCCATTTGGACTAATGCAGTGCTCATAAATGGGCAATGGCTGCTTTCCAGCTGTGCCATACATTTGATGTCTGTAATGCCTGCTCCAATCTGATTACTATGGCAATGTTGTTAAGACAAGTCAGTAAAACTGCCTGATGAATTGGACAACAAGTCTCTGTGTGCAGGGAGGTATTTATGAGCCGTCTCTCTAGCTATCCTGAATTCTGTCTCTGGTGAAGTTTCCATCAGGTTCCTTGCAGCAGTTGCATGGCTGACCATATTCAGGCCTTGCTCTTTCGCTAACATTTGCCCTCACGAATATTAAGAATCAAACCTGCTTATTGTCTGAACTTCAGCCTGTTTGTTTCAGCTCTAGGACTGAAACACCTCAGCCTTGCTGAAGCCGTTCCCTTGGACTCGAATGATAGATTTCAATGATGTCCGACTGGCTAATTGTGTCTCGCTAATGGCTGGTTGACAGCTCCTACCATGATGAATGAGTCATGGGCATTTATAGTGATGCATATATTATGATCCCTCTGGAACAAAGGCCTGCTCGGCGTTTCAGGCGTGTGAAGTGTTTGGCATCTTTGGGCACCCTAAATACTAAAGCATTGTGGATAATTCCAGACAGGTACGTGTTGTGTAGTGGAGAGGAGAATTGATAAGAATGATCTATAGTTCCTGGCTACGGTCTGCTAATCCAGCTCACTGTTGTGATGTGTAGGGTCCCTGTCCGTCAGCTGTTGTGCTCTCTATGTGTTCCTGGTGTGTGTCGTTTCTGGCATTGCACTGGGATCTGTCTCAGGGATGTATTGCTCACCCGTAGTTTAAATGCAGCAACCCAAACAGTAAGATGATTTCTTGCAGCCTGTTCCTGAGACAGATTGTGCACCTGTTTGATCAGCTATCTTTGCAGCTCCAGTGGAGGTGGAGCTTCCTGTTCCACTGATACAAACTCCTAACACAACTTGTGCCCTGTTGGCACGCCTCCCGTGTGAATCCAGTTACTGTCTGGAAATGGTGCTTTGTTTTCATGCACAGTAACAGCAACTGGGCAGGCAGCTTAGTCCGTTGGCCACTTGTTTTCCCACATGCAGTTGTGCTGCTCAGTCTGAACATCAGGACGTTGAGTTTCTTGGTAAAGGTGACATCCCTATGGGAGCTGACATGCACAGCACGGGAGCTGGGCTGTCTGACGCTTGGGGCTAGCACCAGGCATACCGGATCAGAGTAGCGGTAGGGCTGGCAATTCTTCCATCTGCTTTACTCCCTCCCCATCCCTCTACCTGCCTGTGATCTGCTGCCAGGTGCCCCTGGGGAGATGGGCTCTGTTCCAGATCTCTGGGAAATCTGCCCGGGATGGGCGAACGGTTGTGGCCAGCCAGGGTTTTGCCTCTCCGTATTTTCACTCGGGGTTCTCAACCCTCCTAGTGTAGAGGAGAGAGTTACATGGGTGCAGAGAGCCAGAAGGCGTGTGGAGAAATGACGCGGGACCCTGCGGGCATCGAAGGGCACCACTCCTGCAGCTGTGGCTGAAGGCGGGATCCCAGCAGAGGCAAGCCATGAGGCGCATGTAGGAACAGCTGTTGCTGCACCTTGTGCCTGTGTGGCTGCAGAGGGCTTAGTACAGAACGCCCCTGATCTGGACTGGGGCCTTTGGGGGCTACTGCAGTTGAGACCCAAAATGAGGGCAGCGCCTGCTTCCCAAGCACTTGCAGTATGTTTAAGACCCAGCTGTGCTTCCTCTTTCCCTTGGGGCTCAGCACCTTTGAGGGCCAGGATACCCCGTGCAGTGCAGGGGCGAGGACCCACAATTCTGGTGCCAGCCTGCACAGGTGAATGATCTGGGAAGGGGCTCCTTGGACATATAGCCCTGCCTCACTGTCCTGCACAATAGTGACCTGTGTCAGACCAGAGATGGGGGCTGATGGCTCTGTCCTCTGCTTTCTTTAAGGTACCCTGTTGCTTTGGTCTGCCGATGGATCATTATTTCCCTCTCTTCACCAAGTGGATGGCAGCATCTGGCCACTCTGCATTTGGGTGGGGGGGGGGCTGGGACCCAGACCAAAGGGGAAATCTGGTGTCTGATGTTGTAGGATTCTGCCTTTAAATGGCAGCCCCCCTTGCCTGGACACCCACTTGCTTTGATCACTGCTCCTGAGCGCTCCTCCATCCTGCCTGCATGGTGCTGCCCTTTGTCTCCATTCCCATAACTGGCGGGCGGCAGTAATCTAGCTGTGAAGAACAGCCTGTGTAATTTGGTACATTCATCATGGTAATAGGCTCTGAAATACACTGCTGGGCAGGGCGTAAATCCCATCTGTGATTCATAGCACAGAAACACCAAGCTGTGACCTGCAGGCAGTGGACGGCTGTTGGGGGGATAAAAACTAGCCCATGCTGGTTTTCCTGTTGGATTCTTACCCACTGGCGTCCTGGCATGAGCTCCGGCCTGCGCAAGGAAGCCAGTGTGTGGACGCCAATGTCTTGTGCTCTGGCCTCCCTGCTGCATTTGCCCTGCTGTATTCTGGGGCTTGTGCAGCACCTGCTCCGTGTACATGCCGTTGTGAGGCCCCTCACCGTCACCTGCCTTCTGCGGGAAGGAGTCTGCAGTGCCTGCTGGGCATCCACTCCCTGAAAGCTTCAGGCTCTGGCAGCGCCAGCCCTGCTGGCCAGGCCTGTGCAGGTTACGCTCTGTGCAGGGAGCAATAGCCACGTGCCGCCCCCCAAGGCCTTGCAGTGTTCCCTGCAGTGCCCAGAGTTACCAGGCCTGTGGTTCCCCAAGGAACTGAACACACCAGCTGGGATGATTCACCTTGGGCCTAGCCCTTTGCTTAACACCACAGCCCTGAGCTAGGTCTGGAGTGAAAAGAAGTGCACGTTTCTTACTGAGTACCAAAGATTCAGGCACATGCCCCCACTGTGTGAACCCTCCGTTCCTGGGTCAGTCCTCTCCTTTAAGCAAGCGGTCCTTAACGTTTTAGTGAGTGCATGTGGCAAGTGGAAGAATGATCCAGCAAACATCCCCTGTCCCAGATGCAACCCTAAGAATTACTGTCTTAGAGTTCAGTGCTGCCCGCTGTATTCTGCAAACTCATACGTCCGTTAGTTTATCAAAGAAATTGATCTGCATCAGCTCTATCACTCTAAATGAAGTCTCTCCACACAGCCACACCACGTGCATTGCTTTTGATAGAACGAACAAATTTACTAAGTACAGAAGGATTTTAAGTGACTGTAAGCCAGAGAAATAAAAATTAGATTTGTCAAAAGTAAATAAAAGCCAACTCGCTTTCTAAACTAAGCTTAACTCTTTCAATAGTCTTGCAGTCTTAGATGGGTCTTGACTCTTGACACAGGCTGGTTGATTGGCCTCCAGCCAGGCTTTCCCCTGTGGTTGCCTGATGTTATTGATAGTTGGGTTGCAAGAAAGAGAGCAGAGAGTGAAATGTCTCTTCTTTTCACATGTCCCTTCACCTCCTCTTGGGCCTCATTCCTCCCAACAACAAAAGAAGTCTTGCGTGGTTTATCCATGTCCTGAGTTGGTGAGCATCCCCATATGCTTAGGTTAGTCTGTTCTTCCTGAAAGAGCTACCTTGTTTTATGCAAGCTTTAGAGGGCTGTGATCCACCTTCCTGCTACTTTTAGTGTTTGTCTAGATCTTCTTCAGAACATGAGAGACACGTGTTTGGGAATATTACCTAGCACAGTTTCATTACCATGCTACATCCCACTGTAACAGTAACATTCAGCGTGTCATGTGCGTTCCCAAAACACCTGCTATGACATCCTCTACATTAAGAACACACAGTTAAACCAGGAGGGTGAAGATAATTGATACACAGATCACACCATAAGGGGGTATGTGGGGTGCAGTGTGTCACACCCCTACCCTTTGCTCAGTTTCAACTGGGAAGCCAACAAACACCCAGCTGAAATGTAAACAGCCGGGTAATTCTCTTGCTGGACAGAACCTGTTGTTCATCTTTTTGGTGCTCAGGACTTGGCCACAGACTTTCAGCCCAGTTTTGCACTAGTGATACAGAATGGCTTCCCTAGAGTGAGTCTGTGCACCCCACAAGCGTGTGGATGATGCAGGCTTTTACATGGCACTCCACGTGACGCTCTTGGTGAGCTGGAATGGAAATCTCCACCAGGAGATGCTGTCACCTAGGCACACCCAGCTGGCAGCGTGAGGTTGCTGAGTGATCTCTCATCCTGGCCCCTTAGTGCCTTCATGCACCACATGGCTCACAGCTGGGCTTGCACCACTGCACTGTAGGACTCCTACAGCACGTGCAGTGTGAGGCCTCTAGACATCACCTAACGGCTACTGCTCTTGCTGTTTCTAAAGGGAAGGCCCTGGAGGACTGAAGCAGGAGCTCAGCCTGCACCAGGACGTTGTGGGACTCCTGCAGCACAACCCCTATAGTGCCCAGCAGTGCTGGAGCAGTGACTCCTGGGTAACTTGCAAACACATCAGTGCATTGTGGGATAGTATTAGGACTGTCCGGTTCAGCACGGCTGGTTGGTGCTGATGCTGCTGGACCTGAATGAAAGCTCCTGCCTTGGTTTGTGATATGGCCTGCAGGGTGGCAGCTGTGCACAAAGCACCTTGAGCAGGGTCTGTGTGGGGCTCTCCATTAGTCACAGCAGCAGAGTGCACGTGGCTGTGTCCCCCTTGAGCGGCTGGTCCACAGAGGATAACAGCCTGCTCGTGCTGCCAGCCACTGGAGCTGCTCCTCGGGGCTGAAGGGCTGGGGACCTCGAGTTATGATGCACAATGCAGTGAGATGTAGTGCCAGTGATTCCCATGTGTGGCTAGCGTGTGGCACTGCAGCTCAGAGGTGGATTCCTTGCAGCCATCTCTTTCTTCTGCTGTGTTTCATCCCCTCCTCGTGGCCTGTTTCTGGGGCTCTGGCTTACAGGCCAGGTGAGCTGTGATTTCTGACAGGCTTCGCAGTTGAGGTTGGAGGCTCTAGGTACCTCTCTGGCCTGAGTCGTTGCACTGTCCGAGTACCCCCAGTGTCCCATGAGCAGCTCTAGGATTTTACGGCAGAGCCTGGGTTGGAAATGTTACATGCTCCCCCCCCATTCTTGGGCTGACTGGATTAAAGCCCAGGTTTACAGCCCATAGACTGCTTTGCTGAGGAGCCCCGAATTGAGCCATTAGGTGACCGAATTAAATGCCTTCCAGGGGTTGGCCGCTGACTCTTGACTTCATTTCCTTCTCAACTCCAGGCTACAGCGTCAAGTGTGAGTACATCGCGCACAAAGAAGGGGTCCTGACAGAGGAAATGATGCTGGCCAGTGAAACCAATGATGGCATCTGCGTGCAAGTGGTCGTTCAAGCCCGCGTCATGGGTAGGTATCCCTTTAGACTTCTCTGGAAACGGGGCATGGGGAGTTTCACCGTCTGGAAGCCAGCCAGGTGAGTGACTGCCGGCTGTTTTAGCTAATGGACAGGAGTGATTCAAGAATCATTAGGGAGAAATCAACCAGGAGTAAATTTAGGCCATAAATAGAGGAAGGTTTCTACCCATCAGAGGAGGGTGGCTCTGGAGAAGCCCCGTTCTTGGAACAGGGACACAAAGATGGCCTCACTTATTCGACCATGGTTTGCTGATGTGGGGGGGTTGCTTGTGATAGCAGGGATCAGGCTCAGGGATCCAGGAAGTCCCTTCCTGTCCTTTCCTTCTCTGTGATCTGAGTTTGGCCGGGGCCATTTTGTGGTTCGGCTCAATGCAGGGCTGCAGGCTGAAGTTGCATCACAAGCAGGACATGAAGCTCGGCAAGAGCCATGTCCTGGCTGGAGGAGAGAGCACTGAGGACAAAGCCTTCCCTGCCCCCCCAGCCTTCCAGCCATGCTTGTGGGGCTAGAGAAGTCATCCAGCCCCTCCGGGGTGTTCACAGGCTGCCCTCCCCTCCTGAGGCAAGATCCCTGATGGAAACTCTGCCTTGCATTTCTTCGCAGCCAGGCACTGTAGCCACCTGGGAAGGTCTGGGCTGAGCTAACAAAAGAGAAGCAGATTCCCAACCGCTGGAGATGTGAGCTAGGGGGAGGGTTCAGCAGTTTGGGCCCTAGCCAGGGCCTTGAAGGGACCCTGTCCTGCCACAGACTTGGGCAAGTCACGTAGGGCCAGATTCTTCAAGGTGTTTAGGGGCCTGACAGCTTTTAAAAAAAACAGCAGAGGCTTGTTCTGCAGGTGCTAAATACCTTGAGAAATCCCACGCCAGCTGTGCCTTGGTTTCCCATCCATCCCGTGGAGGAAACAGCACTTCCCTGTCGTGCATTAAAGTGTGTGGAGCACGGAGAGAATAGGGAACACAGAAGTAACTCTGGGAGGCAGAGGTGCTCCAAGGACTTCCTGTTCTTTGCCTAAAGGGTGTGGGAGAAGAACAGGAGGTTGACGGCTCCCTAACTGGAGCAGCCCTCCGCACATCTGCATTAGTGTGCCAAACCATCGTGAACGCACCAGTCTACACACCAATGTATCCATGTGCAACAAGGCAGCAGGCTAGATATCGGCCAGATCACCCCGTGACATTCTCCCCTGGGCCAGCCTGCTCCTGGCTAGTCCCCTCTGCACTTGGGCTGGCCAAGGTGCTGTTGACCAGCTGGTGTGGTGCCTCCGAGCAAAGGGGAGCCCCTGGGGATGTCTGGCTGTTCTCAAGCTAGATGTGCTGGCTTGCATTGTCTGACTGTGGATTTGCTGCTGCCCCCTTTGCATGCAAGCTACAAAGTGTGGCTGTTGGGGGGGAGGGTGAATTGCAGACAGGGCTGGGTGAGTGGCAGGGCAGCGCTTTAAATCTGTCTTAGATGCTTGGTTGGGGTTTCACACTGTGGCTGAGGGCCATACAGGTGGTCAGATTTGGGGTCCAGCAGGAATTTTCCCACAGCTCAGATTCACAGGGGTCCCTGGCCGTTTTCAAGCTCCTCCACAGCATGTGGCATACATTGCCCACTGGGTCATCTGGGCATCTCATCTGATCAGTTTCCTGCCATTGAGGGCACTGGCAACCCTGTCTCTCCTTTCTTCTGCCTGGTCACACAACTGTCCTGTCTGTTGGGGACTGAAGTGCTGTGTCTGGGCCCGAATTACTAGACTCACAGGCTCTCAGGTAAGAAGGGACCAATATGATCCTCTAATTTGAACTTCTGCACAATGCAGGCCACAAATCTCACTCACCTACTCCTGTAATAAACCCCTAACCTCAGGCTGAGTTACTGACATCCTCAGATCATGCTTTAAAGAGGTGGTTTTCAACCACTGTGTTGGGACGCATTACAGTACTGTGTCACCACACAGCAGTAAATGTGTTGTGGAGAACTGGGGAGATGGCTGGATGTGGCCTAGAGTGGGTGGGCTGGTGTGTCCTGTAGGGTCATGATGTGCCACCAAGTGTGTTGTGGCCCACAACAGGTTGAGAAATGCTGCTTTAAAGACTGTAAGGTGCAGAGAATCCACCAGCAAGTGAGCCATACCCCATGCCACAGAGGAATGCAAAAAAAACCCAGAGCCTTTTCCAGTCTGCCTTGGATGAAAATTCCTTCCCAACACCAAATATGGCAATCAGTTAAACCCTGAGCATGTAGGCAATTCCCACCAGCCAGACACCCAAGAAAGAATTCTCTGTAATAACTAATCAAAGATTGATCAATTGCCAAACTAGGCCACCCTGTCATACCATCCCTTCTATAAATTTATCCAGCTCAGTTTTGAAGCGTCTGGGTTTCTTTGCCCCCACAGTTCCCCTTGGAAGGCTATTTTGGAACTTCCTTCTCTGATGGATAGATATCCATGTCTAATTCAAGTTTAAACTTCCTGATCACCAGTTTACATCCATTTGTTCTTGTGTCCGTATTGGCATCAAACTCAAATAACTCCTTTTCCTCCCTGGTACTTATCTTTCTGATGTATTTACAGAGGGTAATTGTATTTGTCTTCAGCCTTCTTTTGGTTAAGCTATACAAGTCCTCTGGCTTTTGGCAAAATCCGGGAGGAGGCGGCTGGATGTCACAAGAGATTGGACTTTCCTCCCCAGATTACTCACATCCAGCGCAGATTGGTGATGCCTGGAAGGTGTTACCCTCTGGTTCTGTTGCTTGGCCCCTTAACGTGGTCCATCCCACTCCAGCTTCGGTTTGGGGGTTATGTCTACATGACCTACATCCCAGGCTGAATTCCCTCCAAGTCAAGGCAAAGGCATATCGGTAGGACAGAGCTGGGAGAAGCTGGCCACGCTGCTTGCATTCTGTCACTGCTACATGAATAAACAAGTTTCTCGAGCTGTCAGGTGGCTCTCCTCTGGCCGCCAGGCAGGCACGGAGCTCCCCCATTATTCTGGCTATCGCAGAGGGATCAATGGCCCTTTGCTCTGGATTGGAGCTCTGTGGGGACCCCCCCCCCCAGCCCACTTCCCAGATCCAGCCAAAGCTCCTTTAGAAATGGAGCCGAGTCAGATTCATGGAGCTGGAGATCCTGGGACATGGAGCAGTTTCAAATCCCAAAGCCAGGGAGGGCCCTGCTCTGATGGCTGTTGGAGTCAGTGGAAAGAATTCAGTTCCCTTCAGTGGGCTGAGGATTGAGTGCAAACGCTGCAGCCGGCACCCTAAATTGGAATGGATGCAGGTTGCCTGGGTGTTTTCTCAGGCTTGGGTTCTAAGGCAGGCAGCTCAAGGATCGTGGTTTCAAGGCCAAAACAATTGTTATCCTCTAGTCGGCCCTTCTGCATGGCACAGGCCAGACAACTGCCCCACAATAACCCTAGAATGGAGCTTTTAGAAAACCAGCCAGTTCTAATTTAAAGATATCTGAGGGTGTGGAGTCCAACACCACTGTTGTTCCAGTTGTTAATTACCCTCACAGTTAATAGTCATCACAGCCCCTTCGGGCCTTAACATCTAGGTGATGCTGGTTAGGATTGGACAGCCCATTTGGCCCCTGGAATTGGATCTTCAGCCCCTGGGACTAGCAGCCAGCTCATCCTGCCTTCTCCGTGCCCAGCAAGCCACCAGCCTGTGTTCTCTGACAGGGCATGAGGAACCAGCCCCAGTGCCTTAAATAAGCCACAAGTTAAGGTGAAATTGTGGAGTCATTTACCTGCGCAAAGTCATGAGGAGTTGTCCAGCTCAGTCCTGTCCCCCTTCATTTGTCTCCTGATTTATTAATTCGCTGGGGGGTTAAAAGAGGAAATACCATCTCCTGCCAGCTGCAAAAGAAAGGGGCACATGCCCATAGTCAGCTTCCTTGTGCTTGTCATGTCTGGTCCTAGTGAGAATAAAAATGGCCCTGGCTGTCAGGGAAGTGAGTGAGCTGCCATAGTAGCTCTTCTCTCTTGGAGCTGCGAGCAGCCAGGTCCCATCTTTAGGATTTTAGTAAAATGCTATACCTGTGTTCTCCCAAAGGAAACCGACCGGCCCAGCTACAGAGAGGACTTCAAGAACCTTAAGCAGCCCTGATGCAGCTGAGGCACGTGCTGACGGGTTTGTGGGACTGGGGATGGGATTTTGAAAGATCCTTTCCCCCAGTGTTAAGCGTCTCCAAATTATAATTAGCACCACACGTTGGAGATATGGGAGGGTACTTAACCTGACAGTGCCCCTTTAGTTCTCCAAGCTTCTGATCAGCCCTGCTGCGGTGTCAGGGGTGATTTGTCCCAGCAGAGCATGGATGTGCAGGTGTCATCCCCCCCAGCCCTGAGAACACTTTGTTTGAGGAATAAGATAGCTGCAAAAATCAGGCTTGAAGAGCTGCAGTGAGTGAAACAGCTTTCCTGCTCTGAGACAGAAACTGTGGCGCTGTCAAGTGACACTTGGCATCATGGCCCAAGGGCTGTCTGCCAGTAAAGTGGCACCCATCTTGGCTGGGGGAGAGAGGTGAGCTGAGCAATCTAAGGCCTGATCCAAAGCCTAGTTTAGTCCCTCTGCATCTCCATTGACTTCAGTGGCCTTTGGATCAGATCCTTGCGACAGATCACAGCTGGATCAGCTGTGTGGCTTGCAAACAGCTGTTTCTGTATCTCTCCTTGAAGGCAGCGCTTGCTTCAGCCATGGCTCGGGGTGGACGGGCACACATGCCCAGACAGCAGAGCTGGGAAGGTTTCATTTGGAGCGAGTGGGCTTCCCACGCAGCCCCATTCCTGCCCCACCCAGCATGCTGTGGTGGCGAGAGACCTGTAGCCTTCTACAGGCCGTGACGTCTCTGCCGTTCCCTGGCAGACGCAACAGGTGGCTGTGCACAGAGGATGTGGACAAAGTGGGACTGGAGAGCTCTTGAGTGGGAGCTATGGAGAGGGACAGGGCTGCTTAAAACAGCATCCCCAGCCCCTCAAAAGGACAAGGTAATAAACAGAGCATCAGATTCAGCCTCAGCGTCAGCACGTGTGAGGCCCAGGCAAGTGTGTAGGCTGAAGTGACTGAAGCGAAGGTGTGGATTGTATCAAGATGTAAGTGGGCGCCAAGGCTCTATCATGCCGAGGCTGCACACTGATTGCAGTTGTGATTGAATTGGTGTGAATCCAGAATAACTTGGGAGTGGCAGGCTGGGTTTATAGAGATCGGAGCCTGCCCCAGAATCTGACCCAAGGAGTCTCACCGGGCGTTCAGTGAGTGGAGCGCGTGTGCAGAGGGAGTGGGAAAGGGCAGGCGTCGAACTGCGTAAAGCTGCTGCTCTATCTGCCGGTTGCTTTTCAAGGCCTCCCTTCTGGTGCATGAGTGACGTGTTTTGCCTCAGCAGCTCAAAATGTGCCTCAGCACCCATCTTTAGCCTGTTGTCTCTGGAACTTGCTCCTTGTCCTAGACCCAGGGCTTAAATAATGAATCCTGGACACTGACTTTGGTGCTAAAATATGCTGGACTCCATTCATACCTACCTCCGACCCTGGAGTGATAGTGTAACCCAACTGATGGCGAAGCAGGAGTTAGGAGACCTGGGTTTTGTCCTTAGCTCTGCCATTGGTGCAGTGAGACACTGAAAAACTCCCTGTGCCTTCTTTTTACAACCAGAGAGAGAACTTGTTTAGCCCTCTGTGCCCACCAAAGTCACTTGCTTCCTCTTCAGTTAATGTAATGTAGCCAGAGGCCATGGTGATGGGTGCCAGTAGGGAGAGGGATGAGTGGTATGTGTTGAACACTCTGGAGTCCTTGAAGCTTTAGCATCCTCCTCTGATGTTTTCCAAGCCTGTCTCAGCTCCTTGCTGCCACCTGCTGCCTCTGTAAAGTCAGCATTTTCGAATCAGAGCAGACGAGGGTTGATTGAGCAGGACTTCAGAAGGTATCTTGTGAGTCCAACCTCTGCTCAGAACAAAACCCACCCAATGAAATCATCCTAGCCAGGGCTTGGTCAAAACCTCTAGGGATGGAGGTTCATGCCTGCGCTAGGTACTCATTCCAGTGCTTCACACCCTGCTAGGGGAAAAGTGCTTCTTAATATCCAACATACGACTCCCCCACTGCAACTTGAGATCATTGCTCCTAGTTCTGAGAACAGCCAGCTCCATCTGCCCTAGAACTCCCTTCAGGTAGTTAAAGGCTGCTATAAAATCCCCTTATTCTTCTCTTCTGGAGACTGAACAACCCCACTTCCCTCACCGTCTCTTGCTAAGCCACGTGCTCCAGCCCCTTAATCATTTTGGTTGTCCTTCGCTGGACGCTCTCCAATTTTTCCACATCCTTTTTGCAGTGGGGGCCCAAAACTAGACAATGTCCTCATCACCTTCCTCTCCTCCAAGGAGATTTTTCCTTTTCTCTCTGCTTTAATTGGAGATGACTTTCTCCTTAAATGCATTATAATATGCATGAGGGCAGCTCTGGAGCTGATTCTGTGTAATCTCTCCTTTCACTCTGAATAATTACCCAGCTTTGCATGCATCCTATTAACGGGTCTGACGCTGCTTCTCACAGCCCCTGTGTCTGCTGCTCCTGCAAAACTCTGTATGAGCGTCTGTAGCCCCCGCTGGACTCCAACTGCCCTCCTCACACCCATTCTGAGGGATGAACCCTGTTGAATAGCTGTACGGCTGCTAGCTAGGGAAAATCTGGATCCCCTTTATATGACGGTGCCATTGCTGGGATTGTCCACATCTGGGCCCCAGGCGGCAAGGTGCCGTAGCCCTTGGCAACTTTCTTGTTCCTTGCCTTGGCCAACAGGGCAGCCTGTCTGGTGTTGCGTTAACACGTGCTACCGAAGGGCCATGAGGCTCTTCCAGGGTGCATTAGCAGCCCAGGCAATTTGGAAAGATAAATCGAGTTAGTGGAGCATTCCCTCCACAACGTGATGTATTTAGGTCATCTGCTTGTTTTCCAGGAGCCTGGAATTGGCATCACGGTGGGGCAGGAGAGGCTGACTCAGTTCCCATTGCTCCCCTTTCCTCTCCCCATCCTACAGAGCCATTTCCAGAGCACCCCCCAGTGACTGGGAAGGCATGGGACTCAGGGGCTCCCCCGAGATCACCCTGAACCTGCTGTCTCACAAAAGGCTGGGTCTCCAGAGCTCCCGAGAGGGTTAGGTGTGGTGTGATGACAGAAGGGGTCTTTGGCTATGAGGGGCCCTATGCAAAATACACTGTCTGCCTGGGAGCGCTCCTGAAGAAGGAGCTAAAACTGTGGAGAGAGGCTGGCAAGGTGCTTGCTAAACTCTGCATCCCAGGTAGGCCAGGCTAGGCTCCGCCCTGAGTTACTGCAGTGACTCCTTTGCGTAGAATCAAAGCACATGAGGGTTGTAGGGACTTCAGGAGACATCTAGTCCAACCTCCTGTTCAAAGCAGAAACACCCCCAACTTAGATCATCCCAGCCAGGGATTTGTCAAGTCAGGCCTTAGAAACCTCTAAGGATGGCAATTCCACTACCTCCCCGAGTAACCCATTCCTGTGCTTCACCATCCTCCTAGGGAAAAGTTCTTCCTAATATCCCACCTAGACCTCCCCCACTGCAACTTGAGATCATTGCTCCTAGTTCTGTCACCACTGAAAACCACTTGATCCATCCTCCCTGGAACCCCCTTCACGTAGTAAAAAGCTGCTAACAAATCCCCCATCACTCTTCTCTTCTACAAACTAAACAAGCCTAGTTCACTTAGCCTCACCTTATAAGTCATGTGCCCCATTGACTTCCACTGGACTCTCTCCAATTTGTCCAGAACCTTCCTGTGGTGGGTGTTGTACACCACGTGGAGTGTGGTCAGGCGTGTCGGGTGAGATGTGTTCAGTGTTGTTCTGTGTCCAGCACAGCGATCAGTTTGGCTGCATGCGTGAGTGAATCTCTGCCGGCATGTTGGCTTGAGATTACCTCTGGCTCAGATCTCTAAGTGGGGACTCTGTTAGTCTGGCTTGGATCTTAAGCAGGGAGTCAGTTAGCCTGGTGATCCTAAGTTGAGGTGTTCCTTTGGTTAATGCTTTGGGTTACCTTTGGCTCAAATCTCTAGTGAGAACTCAGCTAGCTCAGCAATTTGGAGCCTAGGCATACCCTGTGTGCTAGAGGTAAATTAAGACGACACTCATGATCAAAGAAACCAACATGACCACAGATCCTTGTAGAAACAAAGGTGCCAGGCTAGGTTTATTGCAACATAGCACTATGGCAAACAATTTATATCAACAGATTTGTTAGCAGCATTCGTGCTTTCAGTGCAACGGAACAGCTCAACTGCCAGCAGGGCTTGCTGTCACCCACTTTGGCTGCACAAAGTCTGAGCTCTAGGGCTCCTACTTTTATATCCTTATCTGCATCTACATTGATTGGTCCCCGGAGCCGGTTTTTTTGATGCCACCCATCAGTTTGCTAGGTCCAAGCATTACTGAGCTTCTCCATCCATCGAAGTGTCATGGTTTGACCAAAATGTTACCTTTGCCCAGGCCAAATTATGCAAAACATCCCTCCTTATCTCTTTGGTGTTAGGTCGACCAACATCACCTTCTTCCAGGTACAGTCTCATTTTTTTTATACTTACTATTGCAATTTCAGCTTGTGTCTTGCCAGTTTGATGAGACTGGACTCTCACACCTTTCTCTTGTTGGTACCTTCTGTTCAGGCCCAGCCCACTGTTTTGGATTACTTTGTTAGGCCTTGGACCAGCATCTAGACACTTCTTGTCTTTCTTATTTTAAGCTTTTACTTTCTCTTACAGTGGGGGCCCAAAACTGGACAAAACATTCCAGATGTGGCCTGACCAGTGCTGGATAGAGGGAAGGAATCGGTTCCCTCCACCTGTCAGCAATGCTCCTACTAATGCAGGCCAAGATGCTGCTAGCCGTCTGAGCAGTAAGGTCACCCTGCTAACTCATGCCCAGTTTCTTGTTCAGTCTAACCCCTGGTTTTTTTGTACAGAACTGCTGCCCAGCCAGTTAGTCCCCAGTCTGTACCAGTGCCTGGGAGTCTTCTGTCCTAAGTGCGACACTCTGCACTTGTCCTTATTGAATCTCATCAGATTTCTTTTGGCCCCATCCTCCAGTTTGTCTAAGTCACTCTGTCTCCTGTCTCTGCCCTCCAGCATATCCACCACCCCCACTCCCACTTTTGCTGCCTTATCAGTGAAATTGGGCCCTGAGCCAGCAGCCACAGGAACCTCGTATCGCATTGCCGCAACTCCTGGACCAGTGGCTTTTCAGGCCATTTTACAAGGAGACCATGGCCCTGATTCAGCAAAGAACTTATGCGCTTCCTTAAAGTTTAAGCACGTGGTCTGTGATATCACAACTGCCCAGTTCCTGGGAGCCCTGGCTGTGTTTCCCTGGCAGAGGGTCCAACATGGAGCCTTCTTTTACAAACGTCAGCCCCTGAGTTCCTGTCCTGCCTGTGTTAACATCATGCAGTGCCCAGGAAATTTGTCTCAGGCACTTGCAAGCAAATGGCTGCCTACATCAAACAGCTGGAGCTTCAGGCGAAGTGAGAGGAAGGGTGCTGTTAGCAGTGGTAAGCAGGGTAGCTGGCCCCTTGTACAGCAGATAGGAACAGAGACTGAAGGGCAGATCCACTGAAATACAGTTTTTAAGAACACTTCAAACCTACAATAAATCCCCCAGAAAACTGGAGTTCCAATGCGGTTCAGAGCAGATTTTGCTCTGGGGAAATGAATGGCCGCCCTGCAAGTTCTGGCACAATCAGGAAGGAGGTTGGTGTGGAGAACAGAGAATTGCAGGGATGGGAGAGAGGGAAAGAAGGTTCTCAGTAGCACAAAGATGGACCTGACTAAAACCAACCTATTTGACCCATTTCACTTTCTGAAGATCAAAAATTGACCTCTCCTCCTGCAACAGCACCCCCCACAGTGGCTGGACCAGGAAACGACAGCCGCGAAGTCCTTAGGCCCTGAAGACAAGTCAGTTGCCTGAGGGAGAATATTACCTTTGAGTGTGCTCTAAATGCAGAGGGGATTCGTTTACATCAAGGAAATTTAATTCACCAAGTTGAAAGCCTGGATTGAAATCATCAATTTCAGTCCATTTTTCCATTAGGACTTCTGAAATTTGCTAAAGAGAGGTACATTCTTAGTGGTTGATACAACCGTTAAAACATTTCATTTACAGGTAACTGGACTCTTTACACTAGATGGATAGATCTGTTCTCTACCTAGGAGGGTGCACTATAGCTATATGTATTTCTTTAAGCAATTAGGTAGTTTAATATTCTCAGATTCGTATTAATTGCTTGGATGTTGTTAGGAGACTAGGAAATGGAGAATGATGCAAAGCTTATTGACTGGGTAATTAACTTTGCCCATGATTTGAGTCGAGCTGCATTAGGATGGTAATTGGAATGTAATTAAATGCAGAGCACTGCATAAAATGTATTATTATTAAAACAAGCCCTGAGTGCATGACATGACTAATTGTGCCGTATTTACAAGGCTGGACTGGCAAACGCAAATGTTTTCCCTGACTCTCTATGTAGAAAAGCAGCTTTTAACTCACAATTTTTGATAGATGCTTCTGGGTTCAGCATTTATAATTTTACTTAAGTATTTTAGGAGATTATGAATTTAGGCCTTTAATCCTTTTTGCATTAAATTCAGATTTCATTTTAAACCAGTGTATTTTTAAAAAGAACATTAACTCCCACCCCAAAATCTATTTAAATAAAAAACAAGCCTCTGATTCTCTCTTCCCCTTTTTTCCCTTTAGATGTACAGAGGAGGATGGAATTAGCCAGTGTGTACTGGGAATTGATGCCCAATGAAAGGCATAGCTGACCAAGCCATCCAGGTTGTTTGGGCAATTAGAGCCTGTTGTTCAAATATGCACATGCAAAAATGCACGTCTAATTTTTGTGTGCTGCTACTGTGATGATAATGCCTAACTTGTATCTGTAGATTGCAAAGAATCTGAGATGAATATCATTATCCTCATTTTACACAAGAGAAAACTGAGGCACAGTGATTTACCCAAGGCTGACCAGCAAACCAGTGGCAGAGCAAGGAATAGAGCATGGGTCTCATGAGCTACAGGCCAGTGTCCTGGCCAGTAGGCCATATTGCCTCTTGATAGTACAGGTAATTGTGGATGCAGACAGCCTGTGAGCTGCGTAGCTCCATTTGCACTCACTGCTACTGAGTTTATCAGTTGCAATAACTGCATGTGCACTTCAAGATTTATGCCTGCAGTTGTTCACATGCATGGTAAGAGATCTGGTCTTCTGTCTCCAAGGCCATGTCCTAATTATTTCTACAAAGAGCTTGAACAGAAGGAGCCAAGCTGCGCAGTTCTACTTTTGATCAGAATCATGGGGCCAGAGTGTGTCCAGCTCAAGGATGTGGGTTGCAGTCTAATTTCTGCTTGTTCTCTACTGTATTGGAGACCATCACTGATCACAGAGGTGCTTTGGACTTCCTGCCTTTTCAATTGGGTGCCCCGGCTGTGGCACAAGGAATAGACTTGAATTTCCTCCACACCGTAGTGTTAAAATGTAGCCCCATCTCCTTCATTGAGATGCAGCAAAAGATGAGTCACTGGTGTATTGACATGACCAGCTTTAACTTTCGGAATGAGGGTCCTGCTTGCAGACCAGGGGGCTCTGTGTGGACACCTGTGTTCTGTGTCTTCTAGAGTCAGTCTGCAAAGAGCCAGCATAGAGTAAGGTGAGGTGAGTCATGTGGTTTAGTTTTAGGGAGCAGGCTGAATTTTAAGAAATAAAGCAATGTTGCATTGCAAGCTTCCAGCAAGAGTGTTTGATGTGTTTGCTCTCACCCTCTGTGTGTATGCCTCGAACATAACAGGATCTTCCCCAATCCCAGCCCTGTGTATCCCCACCAGCTTGCTGGCAAACCAACCAACCAGCTGTTTCCACTCTTCAAGCTACATACCTCTGCTTAGATCTGATGATTTAGGCACCTTGGCATGGAAAGTATATGCAAACCCGCTTGTTCCTCCTGAGATCGGTTCTGTGGAAGTTCTTGGGCTGCACCTAGCACTGTCCGCAGCAGTCCAGGAGTCATAGTGTGGCCACTTCTAAGCCTGCAAGTCCTAGATAGCAAAGCAGCCAAAGAGCAGGCTCAGGTTAGAGGCAGGTCTTCTGGCTACCTGGCTGATGTAGAGGTGTAGGCATTGCCACCCCTTTTCAGACCAGTGCTCTCCCAGTGTCCTTTCAGTCTCAACAAGGGTGGCCGGTACCACCTGCTTCAGAGGAACCAGTATGACACGCCTGGTGGGCAGTTATGGAAGAAAGTTCTTCCTAACTCCCATGTCTGTGTCTTCAGCAGGAAAAAAAAGGTATGGTCTGGCTCACCTGGGGGAAAGACACCCTCGAGAGAAGACCTGGCCTATTGGACAGCATTTGGCTCATGCATTTACATCCTGCCTAATGTAACTATGGATGGCTGCTACTTCTGGGCCACCCATTATTCTTTGCGTTGCTCAGAATCATCTTCTGCCCTTTGAGACAGAGTGCTGACAAATGCATGCAGTAACTCATTGGCATGTATAACCAAGGATGCAGTTTTACCTTGCAATGTCTTCCTGCTAGTCTGGCCCTCTGACCCAACCCCTGTGCTTTTCTAACCCAGGTCCTGTGCTGCACAGGGTGGGGACAGAGGATGCGGAGGAGCCAGGAGGCCATTCAGGTCATTGCAGAGCCTCAACCTATACCAGACTGGGTAAAACTTTTCTGCAGTAACTTTGTTCCCATAAAAATTACAGGTTCAGTGACACCGAAACATTTTGTGAATTCACATTGGTTTTGCCAAACTGTTCGCTTGGGGGTGAGTAAGGCAATATTTAAAAATATTCAAAATGTTTCACTTTTTCCTGTTCGAAAAGACTTTTTTTTTAAAAAAAAAAAAATGTTAAAATGGTGGAAATTGAAGTGAAATGACGTGTTTGGCCTGAAACTCTGTTTTCCGGATGCGAAGAAAATTACCAGTAAATCTAAACAGTGACTGTGAACATAACTGCAGCCATTCCGCTGTCCACATCAGCACGAACATCCTTTCACTGAGCGGATGCAACTGATTTAGGTGTGTCAATTGTTCAGAGTATTCTTTCTAGTGCACATCTCCTTACATTTGTCAGCCTGGTATTTTATCTTCCATGACATTTCCTGTTCACCCATCTAGATTTGGTCCTTGTCTATCTCTGCTCTATGTTCTAAATAAGGCATGAAGTTTTAATGGTGAGTGTAATAAACCATTGGAACAATTAATCAAGGGCTGTGATGAATTCTCCCTCATGGACAATTTTAAATCAAGAGTGGATGTTTCTCTAACAGATCTGCTCTAGAAGTAATTTTGGGCAGTTCTCAGATGTGTGTCACTCAGGAGGTCAGACTGGATGAACACAGTGACCTTTTGGCCATGGAATCTATGAATCTGTGAAGCTAAATAATATTGTGTCACCTGTGAATTTCGCCACCTTGGTGCTCACCCCATTTTCCAGCTAACTAATCAAACTTTTAGGCAAAATCCACATAGTTATGGGCTGAGTGAGTTTTTATTCAGTCTTTTTCCAGAGCACACTTATTTGTGAGGGAATGTGATGTAACCCTTCTGCCAGGGTGGGCTGGCAGAACAATGGCCAGGTTCTATGTCTAGGGGTTTCCAAGTAACGTACAGCACCAACTGGCTGAAGCCCCCACCCAGTCTTCTTGGAAATCATGCACTATTCCCTGGGTCCCCTAAGAGGTAAAGCTTCTTGCTCACAAGCATGAGTCTGAGTGTAGTATACAGAACTTTTAAGAGTAGTAAAACAGTATGTAAAACCCAACAGCAGAAATCAGCACCGATCTGGAGAATCAGTGCACGAGAAGGTTCCTAACATAGTCCCACACAGCATAGCAGAACATATAAACCCAGTAGCAAAACCAGCACTGATCTGGAGAATTGGTGCAAAACAGGATTCTCAACAAACCCCAGAGTATGTAGGGACTGTCTTTCATGCCAGTTGCTCGCTGGCTCTGCCCCCTGGTCACTCTCATTGTCCACTCCCACCAGCCACTGTCTCCACCCGCTGGTCTGCTGGCTCTGCCCACTGGTCACTCATGCTCCACTCTCACCATCTGATGGCTCTGCCCGCTGTCCACTGGCTCTGCCCACTGGTCACTCATGCCACTGCCCGCTGGCTCCATGCTGTCCGCCAGCTCCACCCACTGGTCACTCCATCTGCTGCTCCTCTTCAGTGATTTCAGCTCAGAGAAAAGAGTTTTCCTTCTGTCAGTGATTTCAGCTGAGAAAGTGTCTCCTCTCTGTGATTTCAGCTCTTAAACCTTACATATCTGTCAACAGCTTCACCCATTAAAATAACAAAAGAAAAGCTTCACAGGAAGCCTAGCCAAATCTGTCATTTGACAGCAGGGCCAGGGGGTGAGGCATTGCCTCAGGCATTAGCTCCAGACTCAGCTAATGCAAAAACCCTCACCCCTGTCTTAACTTTTCCAGGCTGAAACAGGCATGGCCTGTCTTATAAGTTTCTTTTTTGGTAGGGGTAGCTTTTACCCTTTAACTAACCCAAACAGATTTTGAACAATCAAGAGAGTAGCATATCACAAAAAACAGTATTTCATGTTTCCCTTCAGTAGAATTACGGATAATGACAGATTTGTGATCAAATAAACCCAAATACCATTACCTATATTGCCTTGCACCCCTAGTGTATTTATGCTAATGTGTTCTTTGTGCTCATGCAAATACAAAACCAATGCAGGTTAGTTAGTCCCCGTCCCCCGTCCCCCCCCGAAGCTGTTAGACACAGCTTCTACGCCTCTCTTACAGTGGAATTCTGTAGAACAACCTTTTATTGGCTAATTTCAAAATATAATTAGAACAGATTTTCTGGTACTTTGTTAGCTTTCTTAACCTCTCTCCTACTCATGTAAATAGCTTTTTAATTGGTGTATTTGGTACGGAGTGCATAGGACTGAAAGGGACCTCAATGGGTCTCATAGTTCAGCCCACTGTACGCGTAACACTAGACCGTTCCCGGCAGGTGTTTGTCTAACCTGCTCTTAAAACCTCCAGTGACAGAGGTTCTACAGGCTCCCTATGTAATTTATTCCAGTGCTTCACCACCCTGGCAGTTAGAAAGTTTTCCTACCATCCAAACTAAACAATCCATGCTCCAGTTTAAGTCCCTTGTTTCTTGTCCTGTCCTTAGAGGTTAAAGGGAACAATTTTTCACTCTCGTCCTCCTAACAACCTTTATTTGAAAACTGTTGGCATGTCCACCCTCAGTCTTCTCTTTTCCAGATTGAACAAATACAGTTTTTTCAATCTTCCCCCATAGGCCATGTTTTCTAGACCTTGCATCATTTTTGTTGCTCTCCTCTGGACTTTCCCTAATTTGTCCACATCATTCCAGAAATATGGCCCCTAGAACTGGCCACAGTACTCTAGCTGGGGCCTCGTCAGAGAGCACAAACGGGTAACATCCAGTGTGTCAACAGTAATTACCGTCACTAAGTTCATGTGCATGTCTCAGGATTCAGAAGACTCAATCAGATTTAATGATCAGTGATGATCACCCCTATTTCACACACAATTCTATTCATCTCTGCTTCCAAATTCATTACTACACATTTCACCCCCACTCATCAGTGGTTTTACATTAGCAAAGAAATTATATTAATTATAATTAATTTATCACAGAGCCATGCAGGGCCTGTATTTGTGGTGTCTATCCAATTTCCGCCCCCAGATCTGGATAGAAAGCTTGCAATTTAATATTAATTTGCAGTTAAGGAAGTGAGAGGATGTGATCTTTGTCAGTTTTGTTAATAGGAAATTTTAATAGGGAAAAGCCTGCATAAAAGATGAGAATCTCCTAAAATGTTCTCTGCTGCTGAACTGGTGGTATTAGAGAATATTGTATGGGTGCCCTCTTGCTGTCTGATGTAAGGAAGGGCTGGGGAAATTTTACTCCGATTATTTTGTAGGTACCATTTTGTAGTTTTGACATTTCTCGCCATCCTTCTTGTTGATCAAGGAGCCTGGGTGTGTTAAGATGTGAAGAAGGAGCTATTGGGCAGATGTTTCAGTCTTCACTGGAGATTTTGCCACCCCACAATGGCCCTGACTGAGGCAAGGACACAGACATGGGCCTTATTCTAACCCTCTAAGTAAATTTCATTGACTTCAACCGAGCTATGCACAGGCTGGTTTAAATTGTAACATGTCTGAAATGCCTTCATGAGTCAGGCCCAGATTTCAATAAACAGATGTTAATCGAAACAGTTTGAAACACTCTCAGTAAAAAAAAAATCCACTTCCCTGTGAATCAGGTTTCACTTGCTCAGTTTGGATGGGTATAAATGTATATAAACTGGCCTTTGGGAAGTTTAGAGTTCAAATTAGATTCAGGTTTCTAACCATCAGAGGAATGAAGTTCTGGATTAGCCTTTTGAGGGGAGCAGTGGGGGTAGAAAACCCAGCTGGCTTCAAAACTGAGCTTGATAAATTTATGGAGGGGGTGGTGTGATGGGACAGCCTAGTTTGGCAATTAACTGGTCTTTAACTACTTGTGGTAAATATGGCCAGTGGCCTGTTATGAGATGTTTGATGGGCTGGGTTCTGAGTTATTACAGAGAATTCTTATTTAAGTGTCTGGCTGGTGAGACTTGCCCACATTTTCAGGGTTTAACTCGGGGGGTCTCAAATTCAAATCACCACGAGGACCGCATGAGGACTAGTACTTTTGCCTGAGGGCCACACCACTGAAATCTTTTCATACAATGATATTGAAAATATCAGTAACAATGGTGTCATTGCAGGCTGCAGGAAATGGTTTAGGGGCCGCGTGTGGCCCGAAGGCTGCATGTTTGAGACCCCTGGTTTAAGTGATTGCCATGTTTGGGGCTGGGAAGGAATTTTCCTCCAGAGCGTATTGGCAAAGGCTCTGGTCCGGCGCCCCCCCCCCCCCCCCGGTAGCATGGGGCATGGGTCACTTGCTGGCGGATTCTCTGTACCTAAAGTCTTCAAATCATGATTTGAGGACTTTAATAACTCACTTCTAGGTTAGAGGCTTATTGCAGGAGTCTGGGGTGAGGTTCTGTGGCCTACATTTCACGGGAGGTCAGACTAGATGGTTATATTGGTCCCTTCCAACCTTAGCGTCCAAGGCTGTGTTCACACGCACAGGGTTATTTCGAAACAAGTTGT
>ML682065.1:300244-342121 GCA_007922195.1 Podocnemis expansa
CAGTAGCTCTGAGTGTCAATAAACTGGTGATTCTTCCTCCTGTTGTCCGGCTCCATCATTGACCAGAGCAGAGAATGAGCTTGTCTCTCAACAGAGGAAACCCCCTCCAAGGGAGACCAGACAGAGCAAGGATTGGACCCTCTGAGCCTGGAGTTGGGAGCTGGCTGCACAGAGCGTGGAGACCCGGGTGCTGGACCGGAGAAGACCACCGTAGCAGAGTCCCAACTGGCTGTGGACAGAGGGGATCCAAGAGGCTTTTCTGGGGTCTCTGTCACATCCCTGGCTAGTCCTCAATATGTTAATGGCTGTAGCAGCAAAGACAGAGAATCTAAGGTACGGGGGATTGAACAGTCCATGCTGGTCCTGCCAAGCCAGTTCCAGCAACCCTGCACTGTTTGTTTGACGTGTCACATTTAGTACAAGGAGCGTGAGGATGCTATGTGGCGAAGGGAGAGTTGAAAAGACACTTAGCTCAATTTCTGCTCTGCTATGGACTCCCTGTGTGACCTTGGGCATTTCCTTTAACCTCTTTGGGTATGGCCACACAGGACTGCAAGCCTAGGGCTGCAGGACTGGGGCTTATGAACAGTGTGTCCAAGCCCAATGGTTGAGCCTCCACGCCACCTTGTAAACCAGGGTCTCACAGTGATGCTAACACATCCATACTGTGCTATGACCACCTTCTGATGTGAGCCTGTGGCTTGGGCCTGAGTCACAGCAGGCCTCTGGCTTTGTTCCTGTCAGTAGGAGTCTCAATTCGTTTCCTTCCTAGGACCTGTCGTTATAACTGCACCTTCAAATTGTGAGCTCAGCTGTGAGAGAGGCCACACAACATCCCAGCACCTGGATCAGTTAAATCCCAAAGGGAGAAGATGCTAAAGGGGCCGGGGACATTTGAACCGGCCCTGACCAAAGGACTGCTGCTCTAATGCCAGGACAACGTGAAAGCATGACCAGTCAACAAAGAAAGCTGGGGAGTGGAGCAAAATTGATTTGAGGATGGAGAAATGAGGCCTCAGTGGTGGACAGAGGAACAAAGGGGTATGGGCTATCCTGCTCATCACTTCCTCTGGGCTCCTTACGGGATTAAAACCAAGCAACAGCTGTCTGCCACCTGCCGGTCACGAGGAGATGTGCAAACAGGACGGCATGAGCTTTGCTGTCAAGCAACCCCAGGATCTGCTGCTGGGCCACTGTCGTCCTGACCGGACCAGATTGAGAGAAGGACCCAGAGGGCACCACCGCCTCCCTGGACTCCAACTGAATCCCAGACATCTCCCAGGCTATGTCTACGCATGCATTGTTGTTTCGAAATAAGGATTTCGAAATGAGTTATTTCGAAATAAAATCCTTATTTCAAAATAAGTTAATTCGAATTAACAAAATGTTAATTCGAATTAAGGGAAAGTCTGCAATCCAAACGGCTGTTATTTCGGAAGGGATATTTTGAAATAAAGCCGTTTGGACCTGTTCTTTCGAAACAGCTCTTTCAAAACAACAGGTCTACACAGTGTTGTTTCGAAAGAACAGCTTTATTTCGAAATATCCCTTCCGAAATAACAGCCGTTTCGAGGGGGGGCAGGTTTTACTTTTTCGAAATGACGATTCTTATTTCGAAAGGATGAGGTCCGTCCTTTCGAAATAAGAAAACGTCATGTAGACCTAATTTCTTTTGTTTCGAAATAACGAGTGTTATTTCGAAATAAAAGTGCTGTGTAGACGTGCCCCCAGTGTCAGCCTGTGTCGGCCTCCTTCTTGCATCTGCCATGGGGGTTTCCTTCTGTCTAATCAGAGTCTGGCCGGAAAGCATTTTTAATGTCATGTTTGCCCTGATACAAAACAGGCCGAGGGTGCTGAATCCAGCACCCCAAATCTTGGGTAAAACTTTAATAGTGGACAGTGTTTAACATCCTGTTAACACCAATTCTTTGAGCACCGTTATTCCAGTTTAAAACAACAGGTTTCCATTCCCATCTTCCCTTTGACCTTTGTCTCAGCTGAGTGGGCCCTCTTTTCCCCTTTTCCAACTTGGGAAAAGTGGTGTGGTTGGGATTCCTTCACACCTGTTAGTGACCCCATCCCATGTTAAGAATTCCCACTCTGGGTTGAAGAAGGCAGCTTATTTTTTATAACACAGCACAAGAATCTCATAATGGCCAGAAGGGGTCAGACCCCTGGTCCATCTAGCCCAGTAGTCTGTCCTCCGACAGTGGCCAATGCCAGGTGCCTCAGAGGGAGTGACGAGACCAGGTGATCATCAAGTGAGCTGCCTCACCAGCCAAGAGCAAAAGCAAACAGGCTGTTGATGCTGCTTTAATTTAATTAGCCCCCTCGAATCATTCCCCCCTCCCCAGGTGCAGAGGTGTGTAATAGCATATTTTTATTTCCATCATGTTACACGTAGTTTAAACATGTTATAAAGCTGTGCCCTAGCCCTTACTTGTGACACGGAGACAGCTAGACGGCTCAGCTGTTACACCTGTGTGGGTTTACATGCAATATATAAAAATAAAAAATTGGGGTTTATAACCACCACCCCACCAACATATATTTACTGAAAGGCACCTTTGTCAAGGGTCACCATTGCTTTCTCCCCCATCAGAAATATACAGATTAACTGGTATCAGCCACATCAACTGCCTCTTCTTCCACCCCAGCAGTCTGTCTCTGGTCACTTTGGCTGAGCGGCCCAGGAAGGAGGTGCCTCAGCTTTGCCTCGTGGGTAGGGTCTAGTAGAACATCCACTGACCAGGAGAATATCCATTAGCCAACACACACAGTTTCCTGAGGTTGCTCCCAGGAGCCAAATGAGGCGGCTAAGCTAGTCAGCTTGGGCCAGTAGTGTGACAAAATGAGGATTTTTGCAACATTTTTAGGAAGCTGCTGTGTGCCTCAGTTTCTCCTATATGCTACATGGTTAGCTATTGGGGGACACAAGTGTGTTTGCTCTTTGCAGACATGAATGGCATCCTTAGGTCCCACATCAGTGAAACCACTGAGAAGACAACAGCGAACTCAAATCACTGGGAGTTGAGAGCAAGGACCACAGAGGGCCCAGCTCTGTGCAGGAAGCCACATAGGGTTTTCCCAGCTGGTGAACAAAGGGTGGGAGAAGGGTCAGAGGAGTGGTTGAGTGCTGGCTGCTGGAGGAGACAGGAGGGCCACCTGAACTTGGGACACAGAGAGGCCGGAAGGACAGGGTGCTGCTCTGGGCTGAGCAGGGTGGACTCAGCTACAGCTTTTTTTAATTTCTGCCAACCAAGGATGTCCTATGCTGCATGCCAGTCACCCAACAGCATCACAATGGGCATGAGTGTCATGGTAGATGCTGGTGGAGGCACGTGGCCCCCTAAGATCGTATGTCTCCTTCATGGTCTGGCTCAGCAGGACTTGCTGAGTGGAGCTCATGGTGTGAAGAAAGGGTGCTGATGGCCCAGAGGACCAGCTTAAGGAGGCAGTGAAGCCATGTGGTTTCCCCTGGAGGAGAGCAAAACCCTGTCCTCCTAGAGACTGTAGTAAAGGTGGAGCCCTTGCACCCCTTGAGCAGATCCGTGGGTGCCGAACTGCACAGAAGGGCAGCCCCCCATCACAGGAGCAGGAGGGCGAGCACAGTTGCCACAAAGCTGCAAGTGAGCATGACTGACAGGACTCCCAGGGCCGCGCACTTCCCCTCACTGCTGTCCCTTGGGGAGTGAGCACCGAATGTGGAAGTCAGTGAGAGAACAAATGTTGCACCATGAAACCATCAATGCAGGTGTGTGTACACCGTGGAGACAGCCTTTATCACCCTCGCCTCCCATGGGTGGCCAGGCTGCATTTATTGCGCTGAGTTTGCTTGGCCAATGTGGTGGATGGCGTCCTTCTCTCTTCATGTTCTTCCTCCAGCAGTGGTGGGCTTGTGGCTCTGCTGACACAGAGGATCCAGCTCGCTCTTCAACGAGGCTTCCAGCACTTTTCTGATGGACAATGTCCAGCTCGAGTCACTTCTGGCTGACAGCTCATGGAAACCAAAAGCTCCTCCAAGTCCAGGATGACTGCATCACGGGGTGTGAAACCTGCAGGAATCTGAGTGCGGCGGCCCGTGCTGTCAGGGAGAGGGTTGCACGGATGGAGGAGAAGAATGCTTTTCCCTTCCCCTAGCCCAAGGCCTCTGGTCTGTCCTGTCCATTGGGACTCAGTTGGACAGGAAATCAATGGAGGCTCTGACCGTCTTGGAGGTCCTGACGTCCATAGCTGCCACCTTAATCTCCGTGTCCCCAAACTGCATGCTGGCCCGGATCTCCCGCCGGCGGCTCTTGGGGCAGCTCAGCTCATCCACCTCGTCCAGCTCAAGGCTGATAGCGCCGCACTTCCTCACCCCTGGGTCGGTGATGTAGACCACGTCGTCCGTGGCGCAGCAGTAGATGTTGATGATGATCTTCTGCTGGCCCACCCTTGCTGGGCAGTAGCTCCTCTGCACCACCTCACCCAGGGCTATGGACTGGTCCACAGAGACAAACTTCTCAAAGATGTCTGTGCACCAGTTCTTTCCCTCTTTCACCAGCAGCTTCTCCTTAGGGTGCTTCCCTTCCACAAATTTGTTGAGCACTCCTACGCCGTAGGTCAGGGGCGAGCGCCTGACCCTGACGATGGTGGGGTCGAGGCCGAAGAGCACCGCCCCTTTGAGGATGGTCAGCCCAACGTCCTGGGGGATGATGACGCGGCACAGGCTGCCAAAGGCAGCTTGGATGGCGTGCTGGAGCATCGCCGACTCGGCAAAGCCCCCTACCAAGAAGAGGAACTTGATGCCTTTGACTTCTGGCTTCTTCATGAGTTCATCTGGAAAAGGAAAAGAGGGTTAAACAGGGCTCCTGGCTCTGCTAGGGTGTGGGGGGCATAATCCAAACACCAGATACTCAGTGGGCACTGGAAGGGCTGAAAGGAAGGATTGACTGGGGTGCTAGGCTGGCACCTGACAGTCCTGGATTCAATTCCCTGCTCTTAATCCACAACAGCAAGGCCGAAAAGGACCCCTGTGCTCATCTACTTTCACCTCCTACACAACACAGGCCTGAGACCTGCCTGGAATTAATGCTACCTTGAACCAGAGCTGATTGGTTCAAAAACATCCAGTCTTTAGTTAAAAACTGAAGAAGCCACCATGTCCCTTGGTAAACAGTTGTGCGAGCAAGACCTCAGGTGAGTCAGTGGCTATCTCAGTTTCCCCTCCGTTCAAATGGAGCTCTGCAGGCAATCTGCTAAGGAAGGTGCAGCTCTCAAACAATGTGGTGTTGGGGGTAGGGACTGAATAGGCATCTAAGTAGGGAGCTGGTGGAGAGTGGGCAGCAAATATAGGAGGTTGCAATGAGTTGAAGGCTGTGGGAAGACTCCCACTAACTTCAGGGGACTTTGATCAAAGGTTTGTGCACTTTTGGAGAGCAGAAGAATGGTCGGTCTAGCTCAGTGCCCCGGCTTGTGCCAGTGGCTGGCGCCAGACGTCAAAGAGAAGGAGCAGTACAGAGAAATTATCAAGGCACTCACCCCTTGGCAGTCCAGCTCAAGTTCGGTGGTCAGATGTTTGGGGACACCCACACCATGGGGTTGAATTCCTGACCAACCCGGCTAATAGCCACTGATGGACCTATCCTCCAGCAACTTACCTAATTCTTTTCTGAGCCGTTTTACGTTTGCCTTTCACAACATCCCCTGGCAACGAGATCCACAGGGGGACCATGTGTTGTGTGAATAAGTTCTTCTTTATGTCTGTTTTTAAATCTGCTGCCTGTTAATTGCATCAGGTGGCCCCTAGCTCGAGTGTTATGTGAAGGGGTAAATAGCATTTCTTACTCCCTGTCTCCACCCCAGTCAGGATTTTATAGACCTCTGTCCTATCCACCTGTAATCATCTCTTCTCCAAGCTGAACAGCTCCAGTTGTTTTAACCTGCTCATGTGGAAGCTGTTCCATCCCCCTCATCGTTTTAGCCGCCTTTCCCTGTACAATTCTCATACATCTTACCTGAGATGGAGCAATCAGAACTGCATGCAGTATTGAAGGGGAGAGCATACCCTGGGTTTATATAGTGCCATTCTGGTATTTTTTCTTATCTGTCCACCCCTTTTCTATGGGTTCCTAACACTCTGGTGGCTTTTCTGACAACCACTGCACACCGAAAACTAGTCATGCCAACTCCAAGATCTTTCTGGAGTGGGAACAGCTCATTCAGATCCCATTCCTGGGTGGGACAGTTTGGATTAGGCTTTCCTTGCCACTGCACAAATCTTTCCTAGGCCTGGTCGCTTCGTTGTCACACTGGAATGCATTCAGAGAAGAAGAGCAGTGGAAACACATAGGGCCCTTGGAGTGAGCCATTTAGTAGTTAAGTCTGTATAAGTGGTGGAGGTAGAGAATAGAAAAGGCTCCCACAGTGGAGGGATGTTAATCCGTCTAGATCAGTGGCTCCCAACATTTTCTCTGCCGTGGCATACTTTGCTACCTTTAAAATTTGAGGCACACCACCATATAGTTTCCAAATGAACTCATGAATATTCATACGCCAATGGGCCAACCCAGAGCTCTTTGAGTAGTTTTTCAAAAAAATTTGTGGCACACCTGCTCAGACCTACGTCATACCTGTGTGCTGTGGCACAATGGTTGGGAAACACTGGTCTAGATAACCAGGTGATCCCTGTTCCTCTGGTGTTTGAGCACCACATGGATGTTAGCAACTCGAGCCTCACCCTGTGAGCTGGGCTAGCACCACTCTCATTGTACAGATGGGGAAACTGAGGCAGACTGTGCTGAGTACCCATGGTCATGCAAGGTGTCTGGTGAGAGAGCTAGGAACTGGAGCCATGTCTCTCAAGTCCCAGCCCAGCACCTGAAGGCAGGAAACCCTCTTTGCTTTGGCAGTAGCTACTGCAGAGGAATGAGAAGTCACTCTGAGAGGAGAGACATGGTGAGGCTCGAGCAGGGCTGGTGAGCTTCTGCGTTGGCACTAAAGCCAATCTGACTGTTGGCAATTCAGATGAGACCCCACCTACAACGGCAGGGCCCGTTGCAGACATCAACTTCTGCACAGTGACAGGGGGCTGACCCAACCTGAACATGTCTCTGTTCTTCAGGGGAAATCTGGGCTGACGCCCGGGCCCACCAATGCGTGGGACTGTCTCCTGAGGAGCGGGCAGGATGTGATTGCCCCAGCAAAGGGCAAGTGTGAATCATGGGTACAAGTAACAGAGAAAGCGACCCAGCACCAGCATGGACCTGGGGAATGGGAGCTATGGATCTACCTAGGCATTGCCCGCTGGAGTAGGTGGCCCCTCAGCGATCTGCACCCCTCCTTGCCCCCCCACCCCACCCCAGCGAGGGGTAAGCAGCATGCCCCTAGGACAGGCGTCAGTAAAAGATGCTGGGATGTGGACTCGGTAGGGCTGCAGTCAGCCAGGGAAGGCTGGAATAAGGGAGCCCATGTTCACGGCTCTGCCCCTTGCTCCATGGGGGACTGAGGACTCCTGCTCAGTCTGGATCAGCCCCATGCTAAAGGGAGTGGCACTGTGCTAGGGCCTCGGGACTGAAAGCCAGCCAGGTGCTGGGCGCTTGGCCCTACCGATGTGCTTGATGATTTGGCTGATGGTCGGCTGGAAGAGGTCATTCATGGCTTCCGACGACATCCGCAGCATCCCCTGTGACGACCACTTCACAAAGTTCACGCTGGGGGACACAAGAGGGTAGGGGAATGACTCTGGGAGCTCCCAGGGCAGGGCCTGGTGGTGCCCAACCCACCAGGAGCTGCTGGCCAGGGCACCCGTTCTCACCCTGGCTGGGAGCACCTGCCACAGACAGCAATGGGGCTGTGTTCACCTGCATCCTCTCCCCATTGCAGCTAAGGGGGGGGTCCTGCCCCATCACCCTTCCCTGCCCCACAGGCAGCCAGGACTGCACGGGCAGTGGGATCAGACCCTGAGTGTTGCCTCTGAAAGCCCAGGGCCCTTCTCCCACCCTGCCCATCACCGCAGTGCTTGGCCCACCGTGGCAGCCCTCCACCTCCAACTTGCTCATCTCTCCTCTCCCCTCCAGCACCGGATCCGACCTGCCCACCTCGGCACCCTGGCTCCTGACCTCCAGGTGGGCTACACGTGACCCCCCACTTCCAGGCCTGACCCCCTCACCGCCTCCTGCCCTTGTGCCCACAAAAAGCAATGAGGAAGCAGGCTGGGAAGGTGGCCACACCCCTTCCAAATGCCTGATCCCCCCCCCAAGTAACATCCTAGATGCTGATCCCCCAAGACGAGGGCTGCGTGTGGTTAAACCCAGAAGCACGAAGTGCTGGCGTTGATGCACAGGAAGTCGCTCCATCAGCAGGTGCCAGTACTAGGCTATTATCTTCTGAGGGGGACATGACACCTGATCTCAGCAGCTCCCAACTCTCCCTGCCCATATGTCTAGGCACCACATTCCCAGCTGCGAGCTCCACCCCAACAATGGGTTTGGGGGCACCACGTGGGGCCCTCCCTGGCTCACTCCCAGATGGGTAGTGGGAGCCCCTGTCCCACGTCGAGGGGCTCTGTACTGTGCGCCCTACAGCCTTGTCCAGCACCCACGCCCCTCCTCCCCAGTCACCTGCTCCGCTTGAGCGCCGTCTCCACGTTCTGGCCCCGGTGCTTGCGGTAGAAGTCGATGAAGGAAAAGGGCAGTGAGATGTTGAGGGGGGTGGCGCGGAAGGGTGTGGCCGCCCGCTTGCGGGCCTCAAAGGCGATGGTCAGGTCCACCCAGGCAGCCGGGCGCTTGGCTTTGAAGGTGGCAATGAAATCCTCCCCAAAAATCTGGCCCAGCAGCATCTCGAAGGCCAGGTCCACCCCCACCGCCCCATAGGGGCCACCTGCAATGCACAGCCAAAGTGCAGTTAATGGGGGCATGGGCACCACCACAGACATCCCAGGGGCCGTGCCCGGGGCCAGGACACAACTCAGGGAGCTGACCGCCTCTAGCTGGGGTGGGGGGAGCAGAGGTGGGTGCCCCAAAGAGGAAGATGCTGGCTTCTGAGCTTATCTTGGGGGATGGCATCTTTCCGCTTACAAGAGTGAAGCAGTAAAAGGGCGGCTGTGCCAATGTGGGCAGGACAAGCAGTGACGTGGCCCATGGCCTGCGAATGCCCTGCATGGCCAGCTAGCGGATGGTTCTACGCTGCCCGCCCCATCACTATGGGACCTGAGCGCCTGCCATGCACTTGGGAAGTGCTAGCCGATTACTGACCATCTTACCCACCCTCCATGTTCAAGAAGGTGGGTCGGTATCAGCACGCCCCATCATACAAGTGGGGAAACTGAGGTGCAGCCTAGCACTTACCCACTGCAAGTAGGTAGGTAGCCTCGAGTCCTGGCCTTGGGAAGCTCAGTTACCCCTGTTCAGCTGGGGCACCGCTGGCCATGGCTGTCGGGTTGATGGCATGACACCCTCACAGCCAGCCCTGTCTTTTGGAGAGCTTTGCCATGCTCTCCCGCCCTTCTCAATCAGCTGGCTGCGTGTAACCCTCTGCTGCATTCACCCCACGCCACCAGGAACCCTGGCTATAGACCCCCGGCTTCACCTTTCCCACGTCTCCTATGTGGCCACCGCCAGCCCCTCTGCAGTTAGTCAGCCGTGCTGCCCACAAGGGGGGGGCCCCCGGCGGGCCAGCCCCCAGCAAATCCTCCCGCTGGATGGTGACAGCTAGTTTCCCCATAGACACCAGGTGGTGCTGCAGCCCAACGCTGCGCTGAGTTGAGTGACGAAGGGGACCAGGCCCCAAGAGGAGCTGCCTCCCCAGGTGACCTGCCAGCCAGACACAGGGTTTTACTCCAGACGTCCTCTTTTCCTTCCATGGCTGGGGACCCACGCTGGCCAGGGACAGACGGGAATGCCAATGCACCACACACAGCTATGGGGGACAATCTCGGCTCCTTGAACAGCGCAACCCAAGGCTGAGTGGGGGCCCCTCTGCTCAAGCCTGACTTTTGGCCCCATCTATGGCCATTACCACCCTGCCTCGTTCCTGTAAGAACACCCCGCTGCCCCCTCCTCCCTGCAATGGCCATAACCGGCCTCCATCCCCCACCTGGGCATGGTTTTTAAGGCTCCCTGGCTATATCTACACTTACAAGTTATTTCCAATTAAGGAGGCTTAATTAGAAATAACTTATTCCATGGCCAAGGAGGCATATTACATCAAATTAAATGGCCCCTTAATTCAAAATAAGGAACTGCTAATTTGATATAATAAAACCTACTTTTACTTCGAATTATTGCTTACATCAAAGTTATTAGTTTGAATTATGTCATTTTGAGCTGTGGAATAGACTAATTTCCCTATTCGTTTGCCTGCCTTCTATTTCGAATTACAGAGTCTAGTGCAGGCGCTCTACTTCAAATTACTAAAGTCCACTTTATTTCACTGGTCTCCTAATTCAAAATAGTAACTTTGAAGTAGTGCTAATTCGAAATAATAACTTTAATGTAAATTTGAAGTAGTTATTTCCAATTAACTACATCAAATTAATTTTGTAAGTGGAGACATAGCCCATTAGAGCAGCCAGCCTGCCTGCCTGCCTACTATGGGCCACCAACATGAGGCTCCTGCTATGGTGGGGAACTGATTAGGGGACACGTGCCCAGCTGTAACCCGCGCCCGCCCGCAGCAGAGCAGACCCTGAGTGCCGGGACAGTAACTGAGCAAACAACTGCTTGGTGCTGGCTGGGCTCCCTGCCCAGGGTCCCATCTCCTGTCATGGCCATTCCTGATGTTTCAAAGGCAGGGGAGCAAAAATAAAAACTCTCCCAGAATATATGGCGGGGGCGGGGTGGTGGTGGAGGGAAATCCCTTCCTGACCTCAGCTTGTGACTGGTTGATACCTTGAAGCATGCGTTTGGGGCACACTGAGCATCAACCAGCCGTGAGCCCCAGGGCAGCAGAAGCCCTGGTTTGGACCATCACAAGCCGCCTGTCACACACTCCCACTCAAATCTTTCCTGCTCCTTCCTCAAACTAAGGCAGTTGTTTGCCCCACTACCCCTCGGGGCAGGGAGCACTGCGTCAGACCCACCAGCATCTGATGGTTGGAAACCTTCTCGTGCATTCATGGCCAGGTCATCCCCACTGGTTCATGTGCCAATATTTTTCATTAGCTTCAACAGCTCTTTCCCCTCCCTGCTGGCTGGCTACCCCCCCCCCCGGTGTATTGACCAAGTGAAATCGGCTCCCCACGCAGGCTCTGTTTTTCCACTTGTCTCCCTAAGATAGCTGGGTCACACCATCTGCTTTGTCCAACGCGTCACCTGTCCCGCCCTGATCCAGAAATCCACCACCTCCATCAAGTTCATCACCGGGCCCTGATGGATACCCATGGTGAAAGGCTGGCTGATGAGAGTGGCAGCTGCAGGACGCTCAACTCCACTAGTCTTTTCCCCTCAGGAACAGCGGCTGAGGCCACGACCATCCTTCCGGTCAAGTACAGAGGCTCAGGGGGAGCGGGGCTTGGCGACGGGGGGGGTCTGAGGCCAGCTCCAAAGGCACTGAAATCAATGGGCCTTCTCCAAGGCTCCAGTGGGCACTGGATTGGGCCCTTGGCACATGGCTCGCCGGGGCGTTGCTAACCTACCTGAGGCTTTGTAGAGTTCTTTGAGGGTCCCTTGCGGCTGCTCGATCTGGTGGACGGTCAGATCCACTGTTCCACCACCGCAGTCGGCCACAATGTAACGGTCACCTGTAAGAAAACGGAGACAATCTTCCCTAGTGTGTATCTGTCACAAGCAGGCCAATCCCTGATCCCCATTTTACAGAGGGGTAAACTGAGGCACAGAGTGATGGCAGTGACACGCCCAAGGTCACCTAGCAGGCCAGTGGCAGAGCTGGCACAGCCCCCCCCCCCCACGTCACATCAGCCCGTGCTGTACTGTGTGCTCTAGGCTGCCGGGTGGGGTGTGATCTCCTGCCTTAGGAATATAGGGGTGGGGAGCAAGTGGCTAGGAGACCCAGCCCCCCCCCCCCCATGCCCACCCCACCCCCAGTCCCCTGGGTTGGGTGGTGATTTTCCTGAGTGGCACAGCTGGTTCGTGAGAGGTCTTGCAGCAGAAGCTGTTCACAGCAAATGCTCATTACCAGAAACCCCATAGCCCAGGAGGGGAAACTGAGGCACGGAGCAGCTTGTACAGGCTCCTCTAGCATGCTGTTTAAGTACAGCTCCATAGTGCCCCCCAGGCATGCCAGAGGAGCCCACTGCACTGCTCTACCTCTCCAGAATATTCTGCCCGGCACTGAATGCTAACGATGCCCACGTGGACCTGTGTGAAGCGCTTGCACGGGGGGGGGGGGGGGTGTTCAGTCTTCTGGTTTGCTCTCTGCTGTGTTAGAGCCGGAGCCTGTGGGCTCTACCCAGTCAATGAGCCTGATTCTCCTCTCTCCTTGCCAGCGGGGCGCTGATGGGGCAGGTCATCTGGGCACATGACTCACACCTGCAGGATCAGGCCCCCTGCGAGCCACTTTCCCACAGGCTGCACAAGACTCTGAGCGCATCAGTTACAGCCACTTGCTGCCTGCAGCCTGGGTGTAGACAGCTCCCTCCAAGCCAGGGGGTCCCCTCCCCACCCCACCACGGCTCTGCCTGGCTCTGGCACCCGTCGCTATGCCCAGGCTAGGAAGGGCTGGACTGACGTTTGGCGATCCCTGCATGGAGTAGGGGGTCGGGAAACAGAGCACTGTTGCCACAAATAAGTGATGCCCAATTGCCCACCCCAGCCCCTCAACAGTTAATCCTTCCCGAATGCAGCAACCAAAAATACCCCAGTGCCCAAAGCACTAGTTCAGGACCTGCCAACAGGTCCTCTTAGCTGATGGCACCGCCCTGTGCGCTAGCCAGATGTGCTGCCTGTAAACAATGATTTCCTGCAAGTGGTGCGGAGGCCTCAAGCCTCCCTTCCAAATGCCTCCAGAGAAAAGGAAATCGCCAAGCCCAGCTCAGGAGCGTTTCAGCCCTGGGCCACAGTCCCTACAGTCTCAGGCAGGAGGGCTGTAGATGGGGGGTGCAAGCTCTGGAGAGGTTTATTACATCCCCCTGAGTAGGGTTACCAGATGTCAGGCAAAAGGAGGACATGTCCTCCTTTTTACTTTGGTGTCTTCCTTTTTATCTTCACATTCTCTGTCTGGCAGGCATTTTAAAATACAGGGTATTGTCAGGCCTTTTACTTATAGGGGGTAAAGTATCCTGGCATGCCACAGAATACCTTATTTTTAGGGGAAAATGTTCCAGGGCCCCCTAAAAACCAAAGAATATTACATTTTCTCCATGTGTCCTCCTTTTCGTACTTCCCTGTCCTCCTTGCCAGGCTTTGGTATCTGGTAGCCCTACCCCTGAGTAATAAAATGGTACCAAGGGGTCACTTGGGGCTTCATCCCCCTACCTGAGGCCTGCCTAGGAGCTCAGGGCCGGCTGGGTGCTCATCTGGGGTAGGTCCCACAGCAAGATATCAGGACGCAGATTACCCCAATACCTGGGACCCACCCCCCAACCCCAGCGGCAGTGTAAAACCTTCCAAAGCAGAACACGAGGGCCCAGATCTGGCCCCCACTGAAACCAATGAGCTGGCCCCCACCAATTGCTGGCTGCAGCCTCTAAGGAGCTGAGCACTCAACACACCTGCCCTGCCTCATCCAGCTTTCCTAGGGGCCTGGAAGGAAAAGAGGCACGTGGATTCAGGAGTCGGACTCGGACCCTTGGCGCTGTTACAGACCTACTGTGGGACCAAGGGCAAATCTAATATCTTCACATAGCACCCATAGTGGAAATCTCTGTGCACCTTATGGTCTTTGACGGGCTCAGCTCCTGCCCCTCCTGAGAGGCCGGGCAAGGCTGTCATATCCACTGTACAGAGGGGGCAACTGAGGTCAGGACCAGTGAAATGATATGCTTGAGGCAATACACTGAGATGTCGGTGGCGCCTGACACACATACCCCAATTACTGGCACTGTGCTCTGACCAGTAGACCACACTCCCTTCGCTACTCTGGAAAGCCCATGCCAGGTATAACACTTTAGGCTTCAGACAAGACAAGCCCAGCTGTTCCAAGCTTGCCACTGAGCCCGGCAACATGTGATGGTTTGAGCCAATGTGGGCTTGGTGGACACGACTCTGGCAGGGAGATTTCACCATACAGCCAACAGGTAACACCAGAGGTAGGACCCCGATTACAAGGACCTACGTCTGGTGACTGCCATGCTGAGAGAAGAGCAGCCTAATGGCCAAACCGGAGAACAGGCTATTAGCAGGAGGATGTTCCTGGTTCTGCCCCACCTCTGAGACCCTGGGCAGGTCACTGGCCCTCAGTGTGCCTCAGTTTCCCCCATCCTGATCTGCTGTTTGGAAAGGGCACTGCAAGAAGAGCAATGTGGCAATGTTATAGCTGGTGCTTGCACTGAGGCTATCCAGTGGTTTCCTTTAGCCATGGCCTGGGGGACTGAATGCAGTGCTGGGGATGGGGATTCTGTTCCTGACTCAATCCCAGAATGGTTTCACGTTAGAAGCCTCCGCTGCTTTTCGACCAGTGCCACGTGCTGGTTGAGGAGCTGGGCTGCTCTCCAGCGGTCGGTCCAGGCCTACCCCCAGAGTCAATGCCCAGCAGGAGAGGAGCATGCTGGCTTCCCTTCGAGAGGCACTGGCCTGGGAACCTCGCACTCAGGAAGGTCACTCTAGCCCCGTCTTCTCTTGGTTGCAGTTGTCCCGTTAGGGGAGTCAGAGTCTGGTGGAGCAGCTCAGGCAATAGCTGGAGTCTTCCTTCGACCTCGCCCCCAGCCAGCCGGCCCCTGCTAGGCAGAGCTCGTGGTGGTTCACTGGGGCGCTACACTGGCCAGCTTCCTGATGGCTGAGACTATGGGGTGGCTGGAGACTTCCACCAGCCGTGCCGAGTGTACAGTAGCAGCCAGGCGTGTATCCCTCCCTGCTCAGCGAGCCTGGCTTGGCTGAACTGACTGGCTGAGCCCTTTGCTACAACACAGGTGGTGCTGGAAGCAAAGGCTGATCTGGCTGGTCAGAAACAGAACCGGATAACAAAACGTGATGGCACACTGTTTTAAGCACTACACTGCATCTGCCCTGTGCTGCAAACTCACTGTTCAGGGACCTAGCCGTATCCCAGATGCTGGGGAAAGTGCAGGCCGCAGAGTGACTCCGTCTTCCCACAGGCTCCACACGGCACGGAGGTCCCTGCATCTGCCCTTTCTTCTGGGATGCAGGGCCCTGCCTGGCAGGTGCTCGCTGCATGAGTCCTCGTGGGACTGCTGGGCTCTCAGTGGGAAAACAAGCCATTGATTTAGGCCCTCTCTCTGGACTCAGGGTGCATTCACATTTGACCTTCCTATATAAACTCTACCAGCTTCTCCATCTGGCTGGGGGTGGCTAATGAGCCTGCTATTGTAGAGCACAGCCAGGTCCCTGGCTGAAAGGCGTCAGCGATTATTAATTACTTAGCATGGGCTCGTTATTAGGGGTGAAGGGGCTGCAGCTCTGATAGCTTTGTGTGGCTGTCAGCATCTCTAGTTGCCCTCGCCTGCTGTGCCAGCTGTTGCCAGCAATTAAAATGCAAGCCTGGGAAAGGACCATCACGCTGAGTCTATGGCTAATCGCTGCCCTGCTCTGTGCATCTGTTTTCCAGCTGTAAAATGGGGATAACACCACTGAGGGCTGGGAGGCAGCCTCATGACTGTGTGTAACACGTTTAGTTGCAAGGTACTAGAGCGGGGGAGATGCAGGGAGACAGGAATGAGCTATGATCCAGGGGAGTCTTTCTTCCAGCTGCTGGCTGCAAAGAGACTCTGTGGTTCTCTCTGGCTGTCTCTTTGCCAGTCTAATGTCATCACACGGAGCATCCCCTAAGTCCTGACCTGGCCCTGAAGTCCAGGAAGGCATTACCACCCACATTACAGATGGTGCCCAGTCCTGGCGTTGAGCATCCTAGGTCTGGGGGCTGCCAGACCGTGCCGGTGAAGTGAGATCACCCCAGACTGCTCCAACGCCCACAAGCCAATTTCCACCCACGCCCCAAATTCTCAGCAGGCCCATGTGGCACCAGTGCCGGAAGAGGAGAGAGAGATGGTTTGATGACAACACAGGGATATTCCCGTTACTAACCATAGCCCAGAGCTGGCTCCCAGCCCAGGGCAGGCACCGGCTGGAATTATTTAGTTTTTTGTGGGTGACTGGAGAGAGCCAGGGCCAGTAAAAGGCAAGTGGCTTCTTCCAGCTGTTTGTCTCTGCCCTGGCTGGCAGCTGTTTATAGAAATAGGGGTGCTTCCTCTCAGAGCAGGTTTTCCCTTTACTGTCTCCTGCAGGTTTCCAGCACCTTGCTCTGCAGCACCTGTGCTGGCCAGTACTGGGTCGTGTACAGCGCTGGGGCTGTTCATCTGCGTAATGGGCTGAGTGGGAGAGGCTCTCTTATCAACGGGGCAGGCACAGCTGGGGCAGACGCTGGTCAAACTTTCCTCGGGCGATGGAGACGGAGCAATTAGACACTCATTGCTGTGTCATCTTCTGGGCTTGGGCTGCAGCCGTTTCGTTCGGCAGAAGTCTCCCGACCAACGCTGCGGGCTGCTCTGGAGAGGGACATTCAGGCCTGCTGTGCACTGATGTCCAGTGTAGCCGAGCCCCTCTCCCTGGCACCATGCCCTGGCTTTGGATCCAGAACTGAGGAAGAGTCTGGCCATGTTGTACCTCCATCTCATTTCTCGTGATCTCTCCTTAGGGCCAGGATGCTGGACGGCTTCCCCTGGTCTGCCAAGCATGGGGAGCGAGGAGGATCCAGTGATGAGGGGCTGGCCTGGGACTTGGGAGCTTTGAAGGCAATTTCCTCCTCTGCCACAGTCTCCCTCTGTGACCTTGGGCCACTCACTTAGCTTCTCTGTGCCTCAGTTTCTTACTGAAGAGAATAACACAACCCTACCCTGGGAGGGTAAATACATTAAAGATCGGGCAGCACTCCGATACGACAGGGATGGTGCTTGCGCAGAGAGGCGGCTGTGGGTAAATGGTGTTGTTCAATCATACGGGGGGTTTGAGGCTGCCGTTGGATCTGTGAGAAGGCGTTGTAGGTCCCACTCCCAATTCAGCTGGATGTGGGTGATGCCACATCCCGCCCCCCACGATGGTGGGCTCCACTTTGGGACCCACCCTCCTCCCGTTCACAAGCAAACGGCCCCTCCTACCTGCCTGCATTTCAGCCCACAGGTCGCCTACTCCCGACTCCACCAGGAAGGTCCTGCTGTGCCGGGAACGCCGCAGCTGCTCTCTGGCTGCCGGGAGAAAGCAAAGGAAAGGGTGAGAGGGACACTGAGGCAGTCTTGGGCCAGACAGGCTGCATGGAGATGTGACCATGACCGACCTTCAAAAGCCCTGCCAGTGATGTGCCCGGGACAACGGCCGCAGGGGCTGTGCACAGCAGCACCTGAATGGCACAAACCCCTGCCTCAGCACCACTGCGCCTGCTGGCTTCGGCACCCAGCACCTCTCAGATGAACCATGCGCCTGCTCCCCATGCTATGGCTCCTGGCCACTCCCAAGGCGGGCTCGGGCCCCTGCCAATGAACCTGGGGCTGGATCCTAGAGCGATCACCGCACAGCTCGCTGGAGTCAGACCCCAAGGCAGGTGGGGCTGCGGGCAGGACCGGGCAAACCCAAGGCTGGCCTAGCAGAAGGGCTGCGTCCATCGGGGCTGGGTAGGAATATCAGGAATGGAATAATGGGGCCTGGGGGCTGGAATCGAGGGGCATCAGCGGAGCTATGTGGAGACGTTTCCCTATATCTTCCCTGCCTCGTATCTGCCCCAAGTGATGCTACTCAGCTTTCACTTTTACAGCCTTGTGAATCACTCAGAAATTGCCAGAATAAAAATCTGCACCCAAAAGCACGTTGTGCTTTCTGGAGAGAGTGAAATCGAAGCTGCCCTCTGCAGGCGTCACTCTGATCAACCAGGCTGTGGTGACAAGGCTGGCATCTGGGCCCAGAGCGCCCAGCCTGGCGGCTGGACTAGGCAGCTGTCACCTCATTTCTGAACCCTTCAGCACCACCAAAAGGCACAGGGTAGCCGGGATGGGCAGGTCCTCAGACCACCGAGGCGTGACGGTAGCTGGCAGCGATGTATGAGAGGGCTATGGCAAAGCCCCAGCTCTGAATGTGCACTGGGCTGCATAGCAAATCTGCTGCGCGGAGCAGCATGCAATAGTTATACATCCATCCCACACTGTCCCAAAGCATCTAACATTACACACAACCAGTGCCCAGGCATCCCTTCACCACCACAGTGCAGCTGCCTCTGGAGTGGGGCATAGCTCTTGTTCCACAGCGCACGGCAAAATTCACAGTAGGAGATTCGTGGACGTGTAGGACTGGAAAGGACCTTGTGTGGTCATGTAGTACAATCCCCTGCGGGAGCAGCATGCATTATTTTAGCCCATCCCTGACAGGTGTTTGTCTATCTCACTCTTAAATATACCCGAAGATTACAATTCTACAGTCTCCTAAGGCAATTTATTCCAGCACCTGATCACGCTGAGAGCTGAGAAGTTTTTCCTAATGTCCACCGTAAACTACCCTTGCAATTTAAGCCCATTGTGTTTTGTTCTGTTTTCAGAGGCAAAGGAGAACAATTTTTTTCTCTTTCCTCCTTGTAACAAATGTTTATGTACTCGATGAGTGTTATGTCGCCCCTTCTCCAGACTAAATAAAGCCAAGTTTTTTAATCTTTTCTCAGAGGGCAACTTATCTACAACGTTCAACACTTTTGTGGCATTCCTCTGGACTTTCTCCAGTTTGTCCACAGCTTTCTTGACATATGGCACCCAGACGTGGACACAATACTGCAGCTGAGGCCTTATCAGCAGAGAGTAGAGCGGAAAAATTACGACTCGTGTCTTGCTTACAACACTTCTGCTAACACATCCCAGAATGGTGTTTGCTTGTTTTTGCACCAGCATTACATTTTTTACTCATAGTTGACTTGTGAGCCACTATGACCCCAGACCTTTTCCACAGCACTCCTTCCTGGGCAATCATCGCCCATTTTGTATCTGTGCAATGGATTGGTCTTTCCTAAGTGGAGTACTTTGCAACTGTCTTTACTGAATGCCACTCCATTTACCTCAGACCTTTTCAACAGTTTGGCCAGATCATTTTGAATTTTAATCTTAGTCTCACATGCACTAGCAACCCCTCCCAAGTCAGTAATACCTGTAAATTTATAAGTGCACGCTCTTTGTGTCATTGATGAAGATATGGAAGAGAACAAGACCCAGAACTGATCCTTGCAGGACCCCACGCAAGATGCCCTTTCCCCTTGACTGTGAACAACAGACAATTACTCTTTGGGAATGGTTTTCTAACCTGTTTTGTACCCACCTTTCAGTAACTCCATCAGGTTGTGTCTCCCTACCTTGTTTATGAGAAGGTCAAGCAAGACAGTATCTAAAGCCATCCTAAGGTTGATCTGCACTACATCCACTGCTTCTCCCCCTCCCCAAGGCTTGTTACCCGGTGAGAGAAAGCTCTCACGCTGGTCTGACACGATTTGTTCTTGACAAATCGCTGCTGACTCTTACTTACCACCTTATCATTGTCTAGGTGTTCGCAAATTGATTGCTTGATTATTTGCTCCATTAGCTTTCTGGGTACCGACGTTAAGCTGACTGGTCTGTACTTCTCCAGATTGTCCTTATTCCCCTTTTTATAGATGGACACTATATTTGCTCATTTCTGGTCCCCTGGAATCTCTCCCGTCTTCCATGACTTTTGAAGACAATCGCTGCTGGCCCAGTTAGGTCCCCAGTCAGCATCTGAAGTATTCTAGGATGTATTTCATCAGGCCATGGTGAGCGGAAGACATCTAATTCACATATGTAGCTTTTAACTTGTTCTTTGCCTGCTTTGGACTCAGATCCTACCTAATTTTCTACTGGCATTCACTACATCAGATGGCCAATCACCACTAACTTTTGGTGAATAATTTGCAATTAAGAGTACAATCCCTGTGTTGGAGTTTGGCCAGGGAACTGGGATTAATGCCCCTATTGGTGTGCACAGGACAGTCAGAGCTTCTCTGTTCCCTGCTCTGCTCCAAAATCTCATTACGTAGGGGCAGGGAGGAAAAGAAAAGATCCCAGATAAGAAGCCTGGACTGGGCAAGATGTGTTTGGTCAGAGGGGACAGGAAGGGTGGGTAGATGTTTAGGAAGGGTAGGGCTGCTCAAGGCTCTATTTTTGGCTGGCTGGGATATATTTTTTCATTTAGCTCATCAGCTTTTGCCCAGGTTTGCAACAAGAAGCACATTACTAAGTGCTCCCACCCCACCTAAAATCATGCTTTGTAAAACTTCAACACAGATCGTAGGCGAGATAGGGGAAATCAGGGTAGTTTCTTGGGATATCAACATTACGGTGGACACCAGTGCAATGAGCCGTGTATAAGCAACACTGCCCTGTGCTGGAGGGAGTTAGAGTTGCTGAACTGTGTGTCAGATCCTCTATACTTGCCAGAGAGTCTCCTTAAGGTCCAGAAGCTTTAATCAGGATTTTTAGAGCAAGCAATTTGTAGTGTGGCCCTGGTATTTCTATGAAATTGTTAGTGGCCCTCTTGTCCATGACAAAGCTCCTAGGCAGTCAAGAATTAGCAATAACATTTTGTGGCGTGACTATTCCCAAAACACAGGTTCAAGAAAGGAAATGAAACAGTGTTTAGTGGCTCTGAGTTAGACAAGCAGCCAGACAAAAATAAAAACCAAGGAACAAGAGAGAGAGGGGCAAAAACCAAGCATGTGCTGGGAAATTGAAGGCCTGGGTTTAGCTGAAAGTGCGACAGAGGGTCTAAGCTGGAAGTTTAAGGCCAGCAAAGTAAGGGGTGGATTTGGGCATCTCTGAGGTACTTTGGGAGGCGATCAAGAGATGTTTCTACTGATGAGAGACCCGTAAGAAAAGTGGGTTATAACCATGGGCGACTTCAACACCCATGATCTTGAATAGAAAAACATCTATAGTCTGGCCAGGGCTGATCAGATGGCTGGAAATATTAGAGCAAGGCAGGATTTTTGCTTTGCTAATGCAGTTTCTCAAACTGCCAGTGGGAGACTCTCTGGAGGAAATGAACCAGGTGGAAAGAAGACAGAAGCTGGAGGAATAGATGAGCTGGAAATTGTACAACGAGAGTTGAATGTGGTGTGGTTAAGACACAAACCTGGCCAGTGACGCTCTGCCACTGACTTGTGTGACACAAGGCAAGCCCTGTCACTCAGTTTTCCCATGCGCAGAAGGAGTTAGAATCGAGGGCTATGTACACACACAAGCAAAAAAATCGATTTAACAGTCATTAAATTGACATAACTTAAATCAGTTTAACAGGTCCCCACCAAAAAAACTAAATCAAACTAGCATGTCCAGGGATAGGACTTGCTAGTTCAATTTAGGAGAGGGGTACCCTGGGAGGTGTGGCAACATGGCCCCCCTGGCAGGGCCATGTTGCCACCCAATCCCCTGTCTGACTCTCCCCAGGCAAGCCAGTGGCAGGGGGAAAAAATCCCCCACTGGCTCTGGGCTAGCGGAGCTCAGTAAGGGAAAAGACATCCACAGACTGGCTGAAGCCTTGTGGCTCAGCCACAGATGGGGGGGAAAGGAGCCCCGGCGTGCCCAGCTCCCCATGCTAGCCAGGCAGAGGGAAGAAGGGATCCCCACGTGCCCAGCTTCCCCCTGCTCTAGCCGGGCAGCGGGGAGAAGGGAGCCCCTCGTGCCCGGCTTTCCCCCCTCGTGCCCGGATTTCCCCCGTGCTAGCTGGGTGGTGGGGAGAAGAGCGCCCCGTGCAGTCGGCTCCCCGCAGGAACCGGGCACATGAGGCTCCCTTCCCCTGGCCACCCAGCTAGCACGGGGAGAAGCCAGGGGCACAGAGATCCCTTCCCCGGCCGCTCAGCCAGCTGTGTGGGAGCCCGTGCAGGGGCGCCTTTCCAATTCCCCCCCGGCCAGGGTGCTAAAACCTGGCTCTTATTTCCAGGGTGCCATGTACCCGGGGAGGAAGGTCAAATAGCATTAAATCAAAATAACCGTTATATCAAAATAAGACGTCTATACAATGTTATATCCATATAAGGGTTTCGATCTAACCCTTGTTTCATTTTCAACCCAGGTTTTATTGAATCGCTCTAACTTTTCTTGTTGTGATGGAGCTTGTCATTTTGCAACATGAAAACGTCATGTGGACCTAAAAGTTTTTAAATTGAAATAACCAGCATTATTTTGATTTAAAACATATGTGTGGACATACCCCGAGGTTATGTTTAGATGGCCACCATGACTATAGCATCTCACAGGCATTAAGAGACGGGTGTTGACTATTGTTTCCACTGTACAGCAAATAACGACTTTCCGCCCGGCTTTCATCTAGCTCTTTCCACCAGCAGAGCTCAAAGAAGGTCAGTAGCACTGTGTCCATTTTACAGATAAGGTGTCTAAGGCCCAGACAGCTGTAACGACTCACCCAAGGTCATACAGAGAGCCCGGGGCAGGGCCAAGACTCAAATCTGGGTTTTACACTCACAGCACAATGGGGACCTTGTGCCAGCATGGACCTGTGGCCCCAAGCTAGCCCGTGGGCACAGTGACTGCTGAGCCCTTAGTGGTGCTGAGGGTGCCTGGTGAGTTTTTACAACTCGCAGCCCAGATCCTCACATCTATTTGGGCACCTAAGCCCCACTGAAAGTCAAGCTGCCAAATCAGCTGATGTGTTGGCGTAGGAGGGTTCCTTACTGAGCCCGCGGGGCACAGACTGCCAGGGCCGTTTTCATTGCGTCACCGCGCCTGTGCTGCCTGGTGTTGCCATATGGGTCTGGCTGCCCAAAGCACCCCTGGAACGAAGCTGGCAGCGTCAGAGAGGACGGTCAGCGTGCCTCTCTTTACCCAGATACAGCGGGTCAGTGGCCAGACAGGTTCCCCTCCTCACATGCTGGCCATGGAGAGGAAAGAATTTGATTTCTGCAGCCTTTGGCCTCTCTGCTGGGACTTCGTCCACGGGCCTCGGGCTGAGTCTGGCCAGCTCATTCCACAGCAGAGCCCTGGCGTATTGGTGGGTGTGCACGTTTCTTGGCAGGCGATGAGAGAGAAGCTATGTGGGACGCAGGGCAGAAGGGGGCACTTTCCCAGATGTTCTCTGCTTTCCTGATGTTGCACTAGGAGAAGGAAGGGGCGGCCCAGACTGCAGAGCTCAGTGTGATTCGTGACATCAGTGTCTGGCCCTACTGCGCTTCCCGGTGACAGACCAAATTCTGGTCTCAGCTACATGGGACTGCAATGGAGCCAGGGCTGGATTCTGTTCCCAGTTAACCTGGCTTAGATCCAGAGTCTTCCACTGACTGCAAAGGAGTTAGAGCTGGATTAATCATGGTTACTTCAGTGTAAACCCAGATTTGCCCTGATGACTTCAGTGTGTGTCTCTCTCTCACGCTATCCCTGAGGCTGAGCACTCACACCACTCAGCTCCGTGACAGCTGAGTGCAGGCACCACCAGGGTTTACACTGATGTCCAAGATCAAGGCTGGCCAGTTGGACTGGAAAGGAAAGGCACGCTGAGGAGTTCAGAAGAGCTTTGTCTTTGAACATCCAGAAACCTGCCAGGCACCCAGACTGCAAACCAGGCCAGGCAGGAACACGAAATAGACAGTGTAGCCTAGATAAACTCCATAAACGTGGCCCTGAAATCAGCCAGAACATTTAGCGTTTTCTGTGACCAGCAAGGGCCAAATTCTGCTTTTCCTTCTGCCCATGTAAATCCACAGCAAGTTGGCCAAGTTGCTCTGGATTTACACACAGGATCTGGCCCAGTCACAGAGGACCTCAGCCGCAGAGCAGGCGAGTGCCAGTACTGCAGACCAGATGAGGCTGCCTTCTCTTCTCGGCCTGAAATTTCAAGGATTAGGTTTTGTTTTTACATAGGAACCCCCTGACCTGGCCTCAGCTAACTTAGGAAACATGCCTGGGTCCATGGCTAATTTCCCAGTGGGGCTGCTCAATGCTTTGAAAGAGACACCCTTCCCAGCGGCCACAGGGGGTCCAAAAGCTTTTGCCTTTCAAAGAAACATGCACCCGAACAGGCCCATTTGTTTTGCTAGCTACTGCTCCTCTGAGACCCTGGCAATGAGGATCTGCAATGGCGGGTCTCTGGGCCTGGGGTGGGGGGGTCGAAAAAGAGCAGAAACTTTAAAATCAACTCTGAGCATGAAGGGAACAGGGGCAGGGCCGTGGTCTATCAACAAGAGGCCTGATCCTCAGCGCCATGCAGGAATTGTCATGCCATGGGAATGGGGTTTCTGCACGATTTACAAACCCCTTCTTGCCCACTCTCCCAAGCTTGTCATCTTCCTCCTCAAACCCATTCACAGCACTGCCATGTCCAGCTTCCTCCGTCTTAGTACACCACCTCTGCTCTTCTTACAGGCCCTGCAGCCCTTTCCGTCACCCTGCGAACCAACATCTCCAGCCCCCTTCCGCACGCAGGGCTGCGGTAATGACTCAGCCAGATGGGGTAGGTGCATGAGACTAGGGGCCGCTAGAGGAGAGAGGGTTTAGTTACGAACATTGGAGGAACCTATAAGACACACAACCGTCAAAACACACCCTACAGGTGTATACACGTGCTCACATACAACACGGGCGTATAATATTTCACAGTCACCAAATCCCGTACCTTGGGCCCATTTCAGCATGGCGCGTCATCACAAGCGGTCCCAGTGAGCGGAGGGGGACCACACATGTTTCCAGCTACACGTGTAACATAACACCCTACTGAACTGGGTTGAACCCCATGTAATCTTCTCATTACCGCCATCATCCCGCTTCCCTCCACAGCTTCATTACACTCACTCCTTATGTCTGGTCTTTCGCTGTAAACTCTTCAGGGCCTACCTTGCTGTTTGTACAGCACCTAACACAACTGGGGCTTGCTCTCAGTTGCGGTCTCTGAGTGCTCAAAGCAATGAGAATAATGAGGTGTCCAATGTTCCCTCTAATTATTCATAAAGGGGGGGGGTGCGCGCACATGCGCGCACGCACCCGCAAAAAATTTCTTATGTGCAAATTTTTGGAACCAGCATCCAAAGCTGTGTGCACTCCAGCTAGTGTGGTCAGACTTGTTAGCACAACGAAGCAAGTGTGTATGATGCAAATAATATCTAAATTTTATTTTGATATGGTGATGGCAATGATTTTATAAATTACAAACCCTTATTTGAAACATGCTACTTGAAACCACCTTCTTAAAGTAGCATAAAAATATTAGCACTGTTGAATTTTTTTTGTGCATACCTTATTATGTTGTGTGCGCAGGTTTCACAACCTGTCTGCATGCACACACACACTTGCACAGCTTAGAGAGAACATAGGAGGTGTCTCCCGTTAACAGAGGGCAAAGCCAGCCTGGGGTGAGTCTCTCGTAGCTCCCATGCATGGTCAGATGTAACATACAGAATTGCTTATCATTTGTCTGGTGCTGGCAATTCATAGATTATAGAGTACAAAGCCAGAAGGGTCCTTTTCTTTTGTAAACCAAACAGACTGACATTCTCACTAGAAAGCGGGTTTTTCCAACCTATTAATCATTCTTGTGGCTCTTCTCTGAACCCTGTCTGCTCTATCCACAGCCCCTCATGAACTGTGAAGCCCAGAACTGGAGCAGTCACACCTGCGCCATGCCAGGAGCAGTCATACCTGTGCCCAAAACAGAGGTAATGTGATCTCTACTCCTACTCACTAGTCGCTGGTTATGTGTCAAAGGCTCATACTAACCTCTTCAGCCAAAGCATGAGACTCACGTTCAGCTGATTATCTGCCAGGTCCCCCAAATTTTTTTCAGAGGCCCTGATTCCCAGGAGAGAGCCCTCATCCGTAAGAATGGCCATACTAAAACACATACTGTCTCCTTGCTCCCAGCGTACGAAGTCAGCCAGACCTCTCTGTGCCATTGACCTGTCCTCCTCACTATTTACCACTCCCCCAGTATTCGTGTCATTTGCAAACATCATAAGCCATGGTTCCATGTTTTCTTATAGGTCACTGATAATTATAGTGTAAGGACAGGAGTCACCCCCACCAGAAACACACCCACTCGATGATCATTCCCTGCATTCACTTACACACTGAGCCTTATCAGTTAGGCAGATTTTTAAGTCCATTTACATATGCTGTGTTGATTTTGTATCATGCCGATGAACTGGGTTACAGCCCACGGAAGCTTATGTCCGAAACGTTGTTAGTCTTTAAGGTGCCCCAGGACTTTCGTTGTTTTTGTTATATACAGACTAACACAGGTACCCCTCTGGAACATATAAGTCTAGTTTCTAATCAAAAATGTCCTATGGGACCACGTCAAACACCTTACAGAGGCTGATTATATTACATCACCAATATTACTTTTATCAACCAAACTTGTAATCTCATCAAAAAGACACCAAGTTAGTTTCACAGTATCTATTTTCCACAAGCCCATGATGATAAGCATTAATTACAGTAACCTCCTTTAACTTTTCTTAAGCAAATTCCATATGAACCATTCCATTGTTTTGCCTATAACTGATATTAAGCTGACAGGCCTATAATTACTGAAGTTGTCTGCTCGTCCTTCTAAACACTTCTAAAACTTCAGCTTTCTTCTAGTTCCCTGGAAATTCCCCAGTGTGTCAAGATTTACTGAAAAGGAACATGACCAGCTTAGCCAGCTCTTTTAAAACACTTGGATGCCAGTTATTTGGAGCTGATGATTTAAAAATGCCTAACTTTGGTAGCCGCTGTTTAACATCCTCTTGGTTTACTGTTAGCATCAAACAAACAGGGAGTCCCGTGTCACTTTCAAAGACTAATAAATTTATTTATCGCATGAGCAATAAATATATCATGCAACAAATAAAAATATTGTATTATTTTATTTTTATTTCTATTTTATTTATCTAGTATTTTAACACAACTATATGTATCTCAAAGGGGTTAACCTCGAGTGCTCATGTGCTGGGGCAATATTCAGGGGACAGATGCAAGCCAGGAGTGCTTTGGGAGACTTTTCCAAGATGGGGAATCTCATTCTGCCTCAGAGCACCAAATTGGGCCCTGTTCTTAGCACTACAGAGACCTACCCTTGCTAGAACCGCAGCAGCCTGGCTGGGACAAAGCTCCCGGTCATGGCCCAAAGAGCCCTCCTGAACCAGTCTAGAGCAAAGATCCCAGGATGGGGCAGCAGCTTCTCATGTCTCCATAAAGCCACTGGGAATTGTCACTCATTTATTAGTTTTGGTATATGCCATTGCACCAACGAGAGGCACAAGTGGCAACAGGAACTGAAACCCCTGCTGCCTGACACAGCCAGGCCTGAGAACTGGCACCAGTGGATGGGGAAAGATCTCAGCTCCGTGATCCACACATGCTTGATGGAGCCTGACAGGCACACTATGAGCAGGCACCTGGCACCCGAATCCTGCCCCATTATGTCAGTGGTGTCTCCTCCCCAGCTCTGCTAAAGCACTTCAACCTGGACTCTGGAGAGCTGAGACCTCTGCTGTCTCAGGCCTGGGACTCCTCAGCTCTGCGACCACGGGCCACCTGCCGTTGCTCACAATTTAGCCTCCGTTGCGACCTGAGCACCCTGCTACTGGCACCTTGGGGACTTTCTTGAGCAGAAGTGACCAGACGTGTTGAATTTTAGACATCACATTCACATAGTCTGTAGGGATCGGGATGGGCCCATTTGTGGTTGGCCCCATGGCACAGCCGTGCCCCGATCCCCAGACAACGAACGTGTCCATAGCTCTGCAGTGGCTTACCCTGCCTGAAGCTAGAGTCAATGGCGAGCTCTGGGGCGAGGCCGTTGGCTAGATGCTTGCAGCTCAGGTCAATCAGCTGATTGAGGCGGAGCTTCCTGCAGTAGATGGAGGCGGCTTCTGGCTCCAGTGCAATCAACAGCTGCTCGGGGTTTGCGGGGGAAACCAAGCCGGCCTGTGGAGCAAGGGAAGGCCAGGGGAAGGCAAGCAGGTTACAAGGGAAGGCAAAGGGAAAGAGGCGGCCTGGGCAGCTCATGCTGCAGGCTCCCACGTGACACCAGAGCTGATCGACTTGGTTTAGCTGACTGTGGGCTCTTAGGTGCTGAATCATATAGCAGGTCTAATGGGTTCTAAAATTAGACCATGAATCAAAGTGCTCCACAGCCCTCCTGCTTTCCGGGGCGTGCCCCTTCTCCTCCACTCCTGCCATGGAACCAAAGGCAGCTGGTGCTGTCTCATCTCACTTTGGTTTCCTAGCCTATCATTGAGCTGTGGAACTCACTGCTGCAGGACAGGCTTGAGGCAGCAGAAAATAGGTTGGTACATTTTCTAAAAATAAAAGGCTGGCCATTGCTCGGATTAAGCTTTGCATTGAGATGGGCACTACTCAGGATAGCATAATAATCCCTATGTCTATGTGAGTTGCCAGCTGCAGCCAGGGACTACTGTGCCCACGGGACAGTACTGTGAAACCCACCATTTCAGTGGGTGTGTGGTAAATGTTCTGCCCAGTAGCTGGTCTGCCGAAGAGGCTAAGCGTCTACTGCTGCATTCAGCTAATGGAGTTACTCCTTTAACTCAAACTTTAGAGGCCCCTGCTGTAAGGAACAGAAAAATTACCAGACTAAACCAGTCCAGGACCATCTATCCCAGCTGCCTGTCTCTTATGGACAGGACTTGCTGCTTCAGAGAAAGAGGCAAGAGCCCCACAGCAGGCAGATGCGGAGCAATCTGCCCCCCCCCCCCAAGGGTTTCATTCTGACCCCTAGTGATGAGCGATGGTGTGGTGGTTACACCATGGATGGCATTATGGGGTTTCACTGCAGCCCCCAACATCTTCGGCTTCAGGAGTCATGATTCTGAGCTACAAGAACAGTTGGGGTGTCACCATGCAAAGCTCCTTGAGGACAGGGTGCTGGGGGTTTGCCATGGGGCAGGCCCCAGGGCTGGGCCACCAAGGGTTGCTGTGGGGAGGTCCCACAACTAGCCGCTGGGGCGTGCCATGGCGCCAGGCCTGGGGGCTGACTTCCTGCCATTCCCTGTCTGTGACGGAGAGGAGCCACAAGCTGCCAAGCCAGGCAAAGAGCAGTTTAATAGCAGGCGTCATTCGTCCTGACCCTGCACGCCAGCCTGGTGGGTTGGTCGCACTGTTTTATTCAACCTCAATTATAGCCTGCTGTAGCCAGCTAATAAAGCACAGGGACTGCCAGCCCCAGTAACCTGTGGTCTTTCATTGTCTCCTCCCTCGGCTCCCCCTCGCCCTCCTTCCTTCCTCCCTCCCTCTCTAGGAGCAGCCCTCCTCCGACCCCACCTCACTTCCTTTGTGGATGTGGCTGGGGAACAATACAGCGAGGGGTGGGGTAGAGCCCATCTGTGGCGAGGCGATGGGGACTGTTTGTTCTGGCCTGGGCGCAGACCAATGTTCTCATCATCCGCTCGCAGGGAGCCAAGAGGCGGTCAGCTGAAGCAGCAATTTGGAACAAAGCACAAACAACTCGGTGGGCCCTGGGATCAGGGTCCCGTTGAGCCTCTGAGTGACATTTTCTTCTACGGGGAAAGAAATGCACCACGAGGTGCTGGAATTGCTAGTGCCTGGTGGTGTGGGACGTGGTCAGTATCGAACTGACGTCCCAGCTGTGCGAGAGGGTGCTGTGTCATCTTCTGGAAGAGCTGCCAAATCAATATTTTGGCTACTTGTGGTTCTTAAAGAGGCCAATAAAATAAGGTTCTTAGTCTCAGTCCCTTGGCCCTCATCCATTATGACTCCCTAGATTGCTCTAACCGGTGTCCTTCATTCACTGGACTAACTTCTCCGCAGCACTGCAGTGCATTGCTATGTTCTGCCCCAGAAGTGGCTGCATCAGTCCCACAGAAAGTCTGGAGATCAGTCTGTGAGGTGACCAAGGAGCCAGCAGGTCCATAGTATCTGAGCCAATTTACTTGATCGATTGCTGGGGGGTTTAACAGGACGCTTGTTCTAGGTCTGGTCCACCTCCAGCAGAAATGCCCATGTGTTTATCAGCAGGAACTGGTGCCCCACCTTACTGCAAGTCAGGGTCTCTGAAAAAAAAAGTGCTTCTCCCACCCCATTACCATTGCTGGGAACATCTACTTGGCAGCTGGGCATGTGTCCTAGGGCAGCAGTTCCCAGCCTTTTCCTTTATGTGGACCACCACATTGTCATGGAAAGCTTTTGCGGACCACCACGTAGGCTAGCTGTTCTAAACATTTTGAACACAACCTATGGCTGATGGTAGTCAAACTGGTATATCAAGGGGTATTAAAAACACAGCTATTTCAAATAATTTATTATGCACACTCACAATGATGTTGCAATCATCACAGCACATTTACCTGCTGTAGGCCTGTTAGTGGGAACAAGATAACACTCACTTAAGGAGACGGGATTATATTATTATTACATAACTCCCCCCCCCAGACCATCTGAAGTACCCTCACAGACCACCAGTGCTCCACAGGTCACACGTTGGGAACCACTGTCCTAGGGTAGAAAATGGCCTTGGTGTCCTCTGAGCTGCAGGGGGGTCGGGGGGTGGGAAAAAAGCCCTAGTGGCACCTCAGAGAACTGGTGTGCAGGACAACAACCCCATCTGCCTGCCCCTAAAGGTGGCCCTGAATCAGCCCTCCAGAGGACACAACGACAGCCAGTCCATCTCCCCATCAGGATGAGGGCATGAGGTCACAGTGGGGTTCTTATCATCAGGCCTGGGCCTCCGTAGAGACACGGGAGTTCAGAGAGAAGCAAAAAATCCATCCTGGACAGGGGGAGAGGAAAGATTTTGTCTTGCTGGATGGAGTGATGACTACGGGGGTGTGTGTGTGTGTGTGTGTGTGTGTGTGTGTGTGTGTGTGTGTGTGTGTGTGTGTGTGTGTGTGTGTGTGTGACAACCATCTACAAGTACCTGAAGGCCATAAGCTGCAACGATCCTATGTTGCTTTCCAGACACCGTTTGAACCTGGTGGGCTACACCATTAAAAGTGCGCCTGCTACTGCTTCAGGTAAAGGAGTAACTCCACCTGCTGCCAGCCATGGGAGCCTCTTATCCCCCAAACACATCGAAGACCCCACTCTGCTAGCATGAGAGGTGGCTTCTTCCAAGCCATTGAGAGCAGGCATCCAAGTGCCACCACAGATACTAATTTTGCAACTTGTCCCTGCTCAGGGCAACAGGAGGGTTTGACTCTGGTATCTTTGGCATACAAGCACCAGCCTCTTCTTCTGGAGGTAAAGGAGTAACTCCATTAACAGGCAGTTGCAGCAGACTATTATCCACAGACACTAGCAAGGAGCAAAGCCTCACAGGCTCTCAGTGTGGAGCTCACACTGTATCACCACCATGGCTCCCTCTGCCCTTACAATGCATGAATCTGTAATTTAGCACTCTATGCAAGAGGTGATATTTAAACTGCATCTCAGGGTAAACTCTGTGACACTCAGATAGGGCAGATAAAGGCTCAAGAAATGGAGGCTAGAGAGCAGTACTATGCTGTCTGATGAGATGAGTTGTGGCTTTACTCCCCAGGCACTTGGGTCATTTAAAACCAATGCAAACATCACTCTGGAGAATATAAACTTTAAAAATACCCAGCCAGCTTAGAGGAAATTGGAAATTGCAAAGAAACTCTTGCCTTGGGCCAGGAGTGGGGGACAGGACAAGGTGGGACCTAATAAATCTCTGGCTCTACTGGTCCTAAAATCCCTGAAAAACCCTACAAAGTCACAGTGAACCAGCACTAGATATCTCACCTTATATGCAGCTTCTCTCATGAACTGCTTGGCAGGCTGTTTCCAGATGGCAGGCACAGTAATCACCCACCGAATGGCATTATTCTCTTGCAGAGATGGACATTGGTCCTTGAGCTCCTGTTGTAAAAGAAGCAGAAAATGAGAGGCAAACCTCATGCTTCAGGGCAGACAGTGGTAGCTTGCAGGTGGGTCAGGAAGGAATTTCCCTACAGATGCTGCTGCGCCACTGGCCAGGTGCATTACTGGGAACAGGAGAGCTCTTGGCCCAGGACAGCAGTGTTCCTAGTCAAGCAGGGAAGCTAATGAAATAAATGGGCTAAGCAAAGAAGTCCCTGCTGAGTTCTGGAGACCAAGATAAAGGCTGTGTTGAGTGGGAAACTCATGACCGCATTGCCTCTGTTCCACCTCCTCTGCAGGCTGGCAGCTTTCACCCACACTAAGGTCACACAAAAGAGGGCCAAGTAGCCCCTTTTGGGCCATCTCATGTCAGGACAACGTCCCACCACCCATGATGTCAGAGTTAGTGTCCTAGCTGGGAACAGCTATTGCTCATCTTTTGATTAGCGCTGTCCGGCAATGTCACCTGGGACCCCTCTGTGCTCACAGTAAAATCCTCAGGAGGCTGATTTCTTGGGCCTGCTCTGCTGAAGTTTATCCCCAGCCTGCAGAGATCACACTGGGGAATTCCCCAGGGTTCGCAGATGACTCCCAGACCCTTCCCTACCTGCACAGCGTGCTGCTTGAAGAAGCGAAGGGCATGTGCAAACACCTCCAGCGCCTGGACCTTCTTCCCATTCACAGCTTCCAGTTCAGTTTTCATGGTGAGGTCCTAGCAAAGCAAGATAAACACACTGAGAGGGTCAGAGTCTCCTCCAGCCAAGAGCTCAGCCTGTCCCACTTCTAGATGTATGCCTGGCACAGACCAATTAGAAGTGAGTGTGTGATAGATGTGAAAGTTTCCTGCACTATCCTTGAAAAACATTATTAACTTACAGGAAGTATTTTTGGAGTCCCTTGCATTAAACACAAAGGTTCTGTGTTCCAGTGGGCCTGGATGATCAAAGGACTATATTGAACAATGTGGCAGACTAGAGTGGTCTTTTGAGAAAATGGGTGTGAAGTGGATTTCCTGGCAAACATCTAGGTGGTGGTGACTGGAAATTCCTCCCCACCCCTGTTAAACAAAAACCCAGGCTTTTGAAGCTATACCCAGAGGAACAGGCCAACATTTACATATTACTTCTTCCCCGAATCTGAAAAATCAACGACCCAGCTTGCACAAAGAAAAACTAACCTATGCTGATGGGTGTTATGGACTTATATCCACAGAAAACCCCTTGGCAGGGCCTGAACAATTAAGTCCCACTGCAGCCCTTGCTAGAGTCAGGGCGATCTCTGTTAAACTTTTTAGCATGGGTTAAGGTCTTTTATTGTGCTTAGTCTGGTTTCTCTGTAATGCTTTTACATTAAAAGTAAATGTTTTTGCTGAAAGGGGACCGGGTGGTGCAGCCTCGCTGTGCATAATGACACTGTAGCCTCTGGAGAGGCAGCAAAGTGAGGACATAGGCTTGTCAGGAACAACACAATGGATGCAGGGACTCTGCCGCCTGGAAATATCCCAGTCAGGAGGGAGACAGATGTGGATCTCTGCCCAAGGAGGCTCTAGCTGAGGACCAGAAGTCTAACTGAGGGCTCCCTGGATGGCCCACGGAGGGGTAATGCGGGTGTAGGTGCTTGAACTGTGTGGCAGAGGGACTGTGTCAAGTCCAGCATTTGGGGTGCTGACGAGGTGCTGGGTGCTGTGAGCCCATAACTGCTGCTAGAGATTCTCATCATCTTGGGGCAATTGCTCAGGCCTCCCAATCGACCCCAATGGGAGCCCGGTGTTTGGCCACGTGGCTGGCTTCTCTGCCCGCCCGTAGGCACAGCAAGTGGAACGTGGAGCCCAGCCCTTAGTCAGGGAGGAAACAAAATGCTCCGTATCTGGAAGGCGCTGAGGTGCCCAACCCACTGGTCCTTCCCCGAGCTAGGTGGAACTGCCACCTCGTTTGGCAGCAAGGTGTGGGGAGAGACAGGGGTCTTCCAGCAGGAATGAGGAGGGAGGGAGATCCACCCAGGAGCTGAGTTGCCACATCGCTGCAATCATAAGTGAATTTGGGGTCATGGGAAATAACAGGTTGAGATCTGTCTATCCCTGGCCAGTGACAGCTTTGCAGCTGTGGGGGCTAGATCCTTGTTCCTCCTGCATCGGGGACCACGGCCCCTAGCGCTTGGGTAAAGCGATATGTGAGAGTCAGCTGCTCTATGCCATAAACTTGATCTGTTCTGCCCTGGCCCTGTAAAGTATATACTCCTCTCAACAGCCCTCTGTAATTCAAAATGTGCTGAATTACAAAAATTGGACAGAAAGAAATCATGACATTTTGTTGACACCCCCCCTTTCATTTATTTATTTTTTAAATTTTTTTTTCTAAACTATAGAGCTGGGCAAGTTCATTACTAATTGTTAACATTTTGATGAGAAAAAAAATACAGCAAAACATAAGTTTGAAAGACACTCCCTGCCTTCCTGGTTTTTCAAGTAACTGTAAACCTTCCAGCTTGTGTAACTCACCCTTCCCTTCCCTTTGCATCACAGAGTGGGTCCAGAATGTGTAAACCAACGCTGCAAATTCACAACACACAAAACAGCAGAAACTCTGTGAAACTTAATTTTAAAATAAACTTTCACACTGGAAAAAAGTAAAACCACTGATGGTATTACTATATTTCATTAATTTAACACTGGGATAGTTTTTATATGAACCTGAATATTCCTCTCCATCTCATCCGCCCTGAGCCCTGCCCTATGTTAAGGGTGCCTGGGTCAGAAAGGGTTAACTTACACTAGTGCTGTGAATCTTCATCTTAAACTTCTCGAAGTAGAGCCAATCCCGGGCTTCCTCCGGATCGAGGTCATGGTAATAATCCCTTGCCGTATACCCGAAACTGTGGAAGGTGCCCTCTGGGGTCAGCAAGAGGCTGGTGGGGGTTTTCTGATTGGCTACTCCGGGATCACCCCCTTCCCATTTTCTGCAATGCAGAACCGGGGGAAAGTTAATAACCCACCACTTAAAGGTGACAGGCACCATTTGTAATAGCTGAGACTTTCTCTGAACCCCTAACTGGGAGTGGCTGGACTATCCAGCCAGAAGCTCAGGGTGGGATTGGGTGGTGTAGGTGTTGGTTGTAGGACACAGAGCCTCTCTATAATCATTATTTATTTATTTAACCATTGCGTCTTAGACCAGGACCCCATCGCTCTAGGCGCTGTACAAATACAGAACAAAAAGAAGTCCCTGACCCAAAGAGCTTACAGTCAACATGGAGGACTGGAAGCAACGGGCAGTGTCCGCGAAAACAATGGGATGGTATTGGTCCGTGTGACTGGCCGGGGCCCTGATGCACCAAGAGCTTAACTCTTTTGTATTCGTTTTCCAGGCATCTTGGCAATGGAGAGTTTGGAGGGGCAACAAAGTGGCTTTGTGGGTGTTTCCGGGAAACATCTCCTAAGCGTGGGGGCAGCAGGGGAGGAAATACAAAGGCGCTTGTTTGAGAATTTCACAAGTTGGTGATGGAGGCTGGCAGTACGGGACAATCAGAGGTGAGCAGCGACTGCTCAACAGTGAACAAGAGGTGATAGGGAGGCAGCGATAGGACACAAAGGGCCTGGAAAGAGATGACAAGTAAAGAAGTGGGAGTGGTTCAGATCTGACCCAGGCTGGAAGACAAAAAGAGAGGGCTGTCTGACAACTGTTCAGTGGCCATGGCCCAAAGATGTTGGGGACGCTACTTGGGTTTTCGCTGGGCCAGGTGCCTCTGTCGCACATCAGGCTCATTCTTGGCAGTCTCAGCAAAGCAGGCTGAAGATCAAATGAGCCATAACTGACTTGGAGGATCATGGGAGAATCTTGCCCTGTCTTGGGGATAAAGAGAGGAGTCAGAGCCTATCAATGTGGCATCATCAGCCAGTACCGTTCTGCTACACAGAAACAGTTGTCTGACCAAGATGGGGTCCTTAAGTTACCCAGCTAGCGCCTAGATTGAAACCCAGGCCCTTTTGCTCAAATTACTAGACTTTAGTCGTAGGCCACTACTAGACCAGGCTTTATATGACGCACGTTTGCCCTTTTCTCCTGCTTGGCTCAGTAAATGTGTGCAAAGTCTCCTGCCATGTTTGGGACACCATGACTGAGCCTGGCCAATAACCTACTGATCTGAAAAAGCTCCGTAGTAATTAGCAGAGAGAAACAGTAGAGTCCTGCTGGTGGACAGAGGGGAGAAGGCGGCAGAGTGGGAGATGACTGGGCTGCTCTTGGTACCCGACCGTGGGAGCTGCTGAGCAAAATATCAGCTAGCTTGAGGAAGGAAACAAACAATAACCCAACCCTGTGAGGCCGGCAATCAGTGAATGGCATCTCTGCACGGCCCCTTCCCTGGCTGGAGCTAATGGGGCCACAAGCCAGTGACAGGAAAGATTGGGCAGGGAAAAGAGTTTTAAAAAGCAACCTTCATTTTATTTATTCCTTGCTCGTCCCTGGGGCACCAGCCAAGTGTCTGTGCTCCAACCCGCGTGGTGTGTAGGAAAGAGTCTTTGCTGTCACTCCAGGCTGTGCCACGCTCATTGCCCCTCCTGACCACGTCTGACCTGCCCATGTGCCTTCCTGCCCGCTCTTGACCCCACTTTCATGCTCTCTGGGTGCGCTGACGCTGTGCTCAAAAGCCCACGTGATGGCACAGAGTCCTGGCTTGGAGCCTGGGTTGCAAAGTAGATGAACCCTCAGCCTTCTGCCACCCAGCCGTCCTCCTGCCTGGTTCTGCATCTGCCACCTTGTCTCCTTACCCTTCATCCCCGCCACAGTCTTAGAGCCCCTGCTTCCCTGCCACCGAATCACCCAGCTTCCACTACCTCTGCTGCACCCAGCTCATCCATACTGATCGCCCAGCCTGAGGGCCTCGTCTCTGCCTGGTTTGTGGGGTTGTGGTTCTTGTCTTGCTTCCACAACAGCTCCTTCTCCCACTCTCCAGCCACATCCCATCAGGGCTGCCATCCTCTATCATGCTCACCTCCTCTCTGGCTTCAATTAACACCAAGAACGGGCCTGGTAAAGCTGTCCTGAACCAATGGGGTGACTGGTCTGGCTCCCCGCGTTCCTGTCCTCTGCCACAGGTCACCCACAGTCCCAGGTGAAGTTGTCTGGCCAACCTCCCAGTCAAAGGATGCCCCCGTGTGTATCTGGAGATTGGGTGCCCTCCTGCTGTCTAAGCAGTCACTGTCTGGTGAGACACCTCTGGAGAGATGCTGAAAGGTCTCTCATCCGTCCTGTCCACCCCACTCGCTGCCCCTCAAACGACACCCACCTCTCCTGGGTTCAAGCTGCTGCTGCCATGGCCATGACCTCTGGAATCGTTGAAAGCAAGCACCTCTCATTGCTTAGAAAACAGAGCTTTCAATCTTGCCCTCCAAAAGGAAGGAGGACCTTGTGGTTAAAGGACTGGATCGGGGACTTGAGAGGTCTGGGTCCCAGCTCAGTCACAGACCCTCTGCGTGAACATGGGCAAATCAAAGAATAGCTCTGTGCCTTGGTTTCCCCATTTAGTAAATCCTACTGTTGCAGGGACCATGCACATGGACGGATAAGGCGGTGGAGTCCTGTGGCACTGTTAAAGAAAAACAGTTTTATTTATCGCATGAGCTTTCGTGGGTGACAAAGTCAGATTCATGTGTGAAAGCTTATGTGATAAATAAATTTGTTAGTCTTTAAAAGTGCTACAGGACTCCTTGCTTGTTTCGCTGAACTAGACTAACACGGTTCCCCCTGGGGAACCTGAGTAAATAAATTACTCTGAGGGGAGAAAAAAAGCTCAGAACAGACCATCTTGCTGCCTAGGCTAATCTGCTCTGGTTCGGTTCATGACCGATACACTGAGCTGTCTTTGCATCCCCCCCATAACACAGCTTATGCCTCTCATTTCACAGTACCCCCAACTCTGCAGATCCACCCTGCATCTCCCTGATCTCACCTCCACTCTCCTGGTTCTCCGAAGACTGGCAAAACTTGGAAGGAAAGAAGGAAATGGCATACGGGCTGGAGGTGAGCCCAACCATAACGTGGGGGCTCAGAACTGGGTGGGTGTCAGACATTCAGCCCATTAGGGCAGATTATTAAATTAGGGTCCCAACCCCAAAGCTTCAGGGAAGGTAGGAAGAGACAAGCCAACCACAGCACTTGGCTCCATCCACCCTGCAGTCAAACATGCAGCTGGCAAGAGAGGAATCCATTGATCGAGACGATAAAGGCCCATTGGGTTCATCCTCGCTGGCCAGTGCAGGATTGATCCCTAAAGTGTGTTCTGCGGGGCCTGGCCAATCCGGTTTGAAAGGTGTCACACACCGCTACTTGCACCGCTCCCCATGGGGACTGAGCCAGGCTTGTAGATGCTTCGTCCAGCAGGGATTTTTCTTGGCTTAATGCTATTACTCCCATTTCTCCTCCTGTTCCCGGCTTCCCTCCAGTCCCCAGGGACGCTGGGGGAGGAGGCTCCACCTGGGTCTGAGGGAGGGATGACTCAGTGATAGAGGAGGCGAAACCATCCCTCAGAACAGGGTTAAAACAGCAGACGGAGCAAGAGTTTGGCCTCTCAGCGATCCTACTCCCCAACTGTTCTGGCGAGCCTGCTACATCCAGTGGATGCAGAGAAAGGCCAGATTTCCACCCATGGCCGCCCCCCCAAGCCACGTTACCTCATCATGTGAACGGCCTCGGGGGCATTGGAGAAGCTGAAGGCATAGCCGCTGGAAGTCGTGCCAAAGTCAATGGCCACCACCACAGAAAAGGAAGCGGGGTGTTGTGTCCGAGCTTCGTTCCTCTGAAACACCATAAGGGTCATTAGGAGAAGTCGGGCCGGATCAGCAGAGGGTCCATGTCATCCAGGATCCTGCTGTGCCAGCTGCTTCAGAGGAAAGTGCAAGAAATCCCACAGTACGCAGTGCTGGGATAACTTGCCCATGAGGAAACTGAGTCCCAATAGTTACCAGCTGTTTCATACCACTCAGGATGGGGGTTTGTATCCTACTGAAACTCTGCTTCTCCTCACTAGTGTTCTCATTAGCCATACAAATGGTCAAACCCCATTTAAAAAAAAATCTAGCTAAGCTTGAGGTTGCATCAGCATCTTGTGGCAATGAGTTCCACCTGCTAACCTTATAAGGTAAACAGAGGAGCGTTATGGATAGGGCTAGAGATAGATGGTCTTAGCCATGCGTCAGTGTTGGCAAGTGCCCCAGGGCCCGCACTGGGCAGGGCACTGGCTGGCTGAGTCTTTGGCCCACTCCGGCATTAGTGGGGAGGCAGAGAGTAGCCACCACTGGTGGTGGAATTTGGCCCCAGCTGGGGACAAGGAGCTGGCACCAGAAGCAGGATCCAGCCACGGCAGCAGGATCTGGCCTCAGCTGGGGACCTGGGACCGCCACCGGTGGCAGGATCCGGCCCCAGCCCCAGTGGCAGGAGCCAGATCAGGATGGGAGGGAGGGCAGGGGGGGCTATCTATTTGGAGCTGCCTTCCCCGGGGCAGCTCTGAAAACCACCCATGTGACTGGCTGTTTTAACTCTCCTGGGCCAGGTGAGTTGGGGGGGCCGGGGTGGTATAGAAGGGGGTGAAGAGGCATGCAGGCAGGGGGGGCCCAACAAGGACTGAGGGGGGAGGCTGCAGGGGGCTGGCGATGTGGCTGCACCAGCAGCAAACCTTGGGAAGGGAGGGCAGTGAGGTGGCAGCAAGGGGGAAATGGGGGGTTGCAGTGAGGAGGTGGGGGGGCCCAGCAGCTATGTTCCCTCTAAGCTGTGCACATGTGTGCATGCACACAGGTTGTGAAACCTCTGTACACAACAAAATAAGGCACGCACAAAAAAAATTCAACAGTGCAAATATTTTTATGCTACTTTAAGAAAGCTGTTTCAAGTAGTATGTTTCAAATAAGGTTTTGTAATTTATATCATTTCCATCACCATACCAAAATACATGTATTAGTTGCATCCCACACACTTGCTTTGTTGTGCTCACAAGTTAGACCATACTCACTGGAGTGCGCACAAATTTGCACACCAGTTCTGAAAATTTGCACAAAAGAAATTTTTTGCGCACACAGCCTACAGAAAATTAGAGGGAACATCAAGTCCAGGGGTTGGCAGGGAGCCGACAGCGAGGCCAGGGTCAGGCATGGGCCTGAGGAGAGGAACTGGGGGGCAGGTGCAGGCCGGGGAAGGTGGGGGAGCTGATACTGAGTCCCAAGGCAGGGCGAGGCCAGGGGGAGGTCCAGGATGGCTGTGGTGGGCCCCATCCTTCACTTTCGCTCAGCGTCCCGTATTCACTAAGACAGCCCTTGCTGGGGAATGAAGAACCGTCTACACTCCCTAACTCTGAACCTCCCACTGGAGCTGGCTAGACCAGGAGGGCTGTCTGTTATGTCTATTATCAGAGCATCCCAAACCAACGCCCCTAAAACTGATCTCACCCAAATTCTGGCAGAGTTTAGATGCAGATGTGACTTTTCTTGGCCAGGTCTATCTTCAGAGATGTCAGCTACACAAAGACCTCTGCCCTGGGTGAAACCCCAGCGCTCTCCCACCGAGTAACAGATGGTATTGCTGATGTTTTGAGGTTACTTCCGAAGCTTCCCAGCCAACTGAGGATTTATCTGACTGGTGCACGCCAATGGACCATCTCACCAGCATCCTGTCTCCAACAAGAGCCGGTGACAGGTGCTTCAGAGGAAGGTGTAGGAGATGCACCCCTGCTGGTGGCTGGGACATGCCATCCCAGGCAGAAAACGCACCTTCCTGCCTCCAGTTAATGATGACTTTATGACCCAAAGAAGAGGTTTGGTAGCCCTTCTATCAAGCACCTGATCTCTGTCAAAGCGTCAGGATTTGATGGCAGATATTTATGGGAAGCTACTGAAAGGGCCCTACGTGTCCACACTGCTCCCTGCCCCTGCACCTAAAGGATCTCAGGATCCATCTTTGTCAGGTTCAGGAGATTTCACTGCTTGCTGGCCCACACGTCATCAGTTAAATGCCCATGTTACCACGCAGTGTGCAGTGGGGCCCACCACATCATGTCCAACAGTTTGTAGCTGACCAACTCAACGAGGCCATGGATGGCAGCAGAGACTGGTCAGGTAAGGGGCTGAGCAAAGAACAATTGGATGGCCACTATCCAGCTGTTCTCAGGGGTCACGCAGGCTGATGTGGCTGTGGCTTTAAAGGTGGTCGTTGGCTTACCGGTGACTGGGAGGGTGTCAGCGGCGCGATGTTGCAGCTTTCGTTGAGCATTCCTGGGGAGTTGGGTGGGGAGGGCGTCTCAGACCTCTCACCATTTGTGCCTGGCAAACAGACAGAATAAAGATTATCCCAGCATTGCATCCATTTCTGCTAGCAGCCAGCACAGGATGGTTTTATGTCATCTTAGGTGAGTCATTTTACTGCTCCGTAGCTCCGTCTCTCCATCTGCATCAGGAGAACAATAACTCCATGATGCACTGGCATGTTGCGTGGCTCTGTTAGTGCCAAGACCATATTTAGGACATGTCTTTAATGACTGTTAACCCCAGGGACTGACACCTTGGTTTGGGCACCTGGTCAGCCGCGCCTGTGAGGGTGTGTGCGCGTTCTATAAAATCCTGCTGGTGTTATTGTGTCCTCATAGTTTCCATGCTTGCCCGTGTGTGTCTGGGGGCATATCCCCATGGTGCTTTGTGCTGAGACACTCTACAACTTTTTCTTGGTGGGAAAATTTGTCTGTCATTTGGAGAGAATTGTGGGAAGGTATTGGGGGACTATGCACATCTCCAACTTCAGAGCTTTTTGTCTGCATTTGTACTCCAAAGCAGGTGGGTTCCAGCCCTGTAAGCCACAGGGACCAATGAACATGACTTTTTAGCTTGGGCAAACAGGGAACAGTGCCAAGCAGTAAGATAGATAGATAGATAGATAGATAGATAGATAGATAGATAGATAGAT
>ML682065.1:342131-390742 GCA_007922195.1 Podocnemis expansa
GATAGATAGATAGATAGATAGATAGATAGATAGATAGATAGATAGATTCAGTGTTTCAAATGGGCTCATTTCTCAAAGCTGAGGAAAATAATGAGTGAAACTGACAGAGAGGAAAAATTCAGAGTGATGAAAAGTGGAAGTGCTTGAGGAAGAGTTTACTAGGTAACCAAAAATGCCATGATTTCACAACTGAGAAAGAGGACAAATTTGGGTAAAAGCCAGTCCTCATTTGGAGAGGAAGTAAAGACAGCAATTGAAAAGAATAACAAATCAAGAAACGGGACATAGATAGCAATAAATAGATAAATGAAAGGGTACAAGGTGTATAAAATTGATAAGGGAAGCTAAAGACGGCAGGAAAAACTCCATGGCAGGCAGGAATAAGGAAAAGAAAGTTTTTTTAAGTATATCAAGAAAAAAGACTCCTAGCAATGGTATAAGTCCATTATTAGATGGGAATGGAAAAACTGTTAAAATTGATGCAGAAGAGACAGAAGTGTTCAGTGAATTTTCAGTTTTGTATTTAAAAAGAAGCAGGAAGATGTACTCGTATTATATGAAGATGAAGAACTTTCTAGTCTATTAGTATGAAGAAGGAGGTTGAATCACACATACTATGGATGCATGTTTTAAAATCAGCAGGCCCAAATAACTTGCATCCAAGAGTCCTAAAAGAGAGGACCAAGGAGATCACTGAGACATTTCTTTTAATTTTTAATAACTCTTGGGTCAATTCCATAGGCCTGGAAGATTGCTAATGTGCCAATATTCAAAAAAGGACAAGTGGAATGACGTAAGTAATTAAAAGCCAATTAGCCTGACATCAGTCCCAGACAAAATAATGGAAAGCTGACATAGGATTCAATGAATGGAAATTAAAAGCTGGCAATGAAAGACAGCCAAGATGATTTGAGGGAATTTAGGTCTTCTCAAACAAATCTGATCTTATTTTTGGTGAAATCAGAGGTAATCACTCAGGTGTAATAGACTTAGCCTTCTGTATCAGATTTCACTGAGTACCACACAACAGTCTAATTAAATAAGTAGTCCCATACAACATCAATAAAGCACATTTCAAAGGATTAAGAACTGGTGAATGGATGTCAAAAAGTAATTGTCCAGTGACAATCATTATCAAATGGGGGCATTTCTTGCAGGGTTCTGCAAGGGTTGGTCCTCACCTGATGCAATTCAACATACGTATCAATAGCCTGGAATTAAATATAAAGTCATTGCAAGTCAAATTTGCAGATGACACACAGATCAAGGCCACGGTAATGAATGATGAGGACAGAGCAACCATACAGAGTAACCCTAAGCTTGTTCAAAGAAAATGTGGTTTAATATAGCCAAATGCACAGTTATACATCTAGAAACGAAGAGTGTGGGGGACTGAAGGGTTAGGAATCAGAACAGACAACTCAAAATGAGTCTCCAGTGTGATCTTGTGGCCCAAAAGACTAGTGCAATCCTTGGATGTATAAACAAGGGAGTGGTAAGCAGGAGCAGAGAGCTGATTTTACCACTGAATATGGCAATGTGGAGTCGGATACTAGAATTCTGTAGCCAGGTCTGGTGTCTGCATTTGTACAAGGCTGTTGGAAGCTGGAGGGGGTGCAGACTAAAGCCAGAAAAATGATGCAAGAGCTGGAGAAAAAATGCCATATGGTGAGTGATTTAAATGGAGTGACCTGCTTAGCTTATACAAACAAAGACTGAGAGGTGACTTCACTAGAATGTATGAGCTTCTTTGGAGAGAAAACACCAGGGCTTAAAGGGCATGACAGCAGAGCACCAATTTACAAACATTTAACATTTATAAACTTGCACCTGACAGAGTGGGCTGCAGCCCACGAAAGCCTAGTATGCCCAAAGTAATTTGTTAGCCTTTAAAGTGTCACAGGATGCTTGTTAAATTTACGAACACCCATCTAGGTAATGACCTGCTCAATGAATCATGTTTCCAGACAGAAAAGAAAAATCCGTGTAAAGAAAGTCATGTTGATGAAGAATAAGTTGATGTCCCTTCACATCTTGATGTACTTGGTGCATTGCAAGTGCTTGGCAATGGTTTGAAAGTCGTTTATGTGCTGGCCCCACCATGATTTTGAGCTGTTCAATTTCACAAGCTTCCTATTGCGTGAATTCCTCAAGCCCCAATGAGTTTGTAAAAGAGCAGCTCTGCTGTCATTAAAATTGACGCAAACTCTCACAAGACACTTGGAAGTATTTGGACTCAGATGGAGATCTTGCAGCTCAAGACCACCCCTCTTTATCCTGAGCCCCCATTTTGATGCTTGAAGGTGGGAGGACGCATAGGTGGTTTTAAAAAAGACATTTGCCCATTCATCCATCTCCAGTATCACACCATCTAGCCTGTGGCATCTAATGTTTGTCTCCAGCAACACAGCAATTGATGGTGAAAGCAAAAATAATGATTAGTCCCCAAGGAAGTGGCTGGACTGCCTGTCTACCATCAACTCCTAGCCCCCCATCTCACCACGGAGTCCGTCCTGATGGGTTGTGCCAGGCCTAGGGGGTTTGCTGCCATTTCTGCCCCTCTGCCCTGCAATCGGTCCCTTGGGCATCATGCTGCCCGCTAGGTGGAGTCAAGTGTTGACCTGTGTCTGCCTAGTGGGCACGGCCGACCCCCTGCGCAGTGAGATCCAGGGGTGGCGTGACTAAGCGGCTGCCTGGCCCTCACCCCTGCAGAGCAAAGAGCCATGCTCTGCCCCTGCTTGCTTGCCGCACTCCTCTGGGCGCATGGTTCCAATTAGGAGCGAGAGTTAATCATCTCTCTGTGAAAGCACTTGCTGACTGACAGTCTCCAGCTGTCGGCCTGGCCCAGCTGGGAAGGACGAGTGGGGCTGGCTCTTGCTTTATCACCCCCATCCCTGCCGGTGGGGCCTGGGACTGCACTCGGAAAAGAAGCTTTGAAACTCCAGACAGCAGCGTTCACAGCTGGATCTGGACTCTGCAGAGCGCTGGAGAGGCTCTAGCTCGGCCCATCAGAGAGAAAGGCACCGGTTTAGAGCCAAATGGCTAATGATCAGGATGGCTGGGACCCTGGGTATCAGTTTGAGCCTGCCTGCAAACCCCGTGCAATGGCCTCAGGAGACAGCCCAGGTCCGATATGCATGACTGGAGCGAGCCCACACCTTGCAGGGCAATGCGCCGCCCTTCCGAATGCTCTGCAGATCTCACTGTACTGATCCCGGTGGTCCTGATGCTGCCCCATTGCCGGCTGGCTCCACCTAGTGACTGGGAAACTGCTAAAGAGTCACAGACTGCAAGGCGTATCCAAAACAAGACCAAAGTCCAGATACTTTCCTGAAGGCTCCCACTCTTTTGGCCGGCAGAATGGGGGTGGGAACAGCTCAGGCTGCCCACCTCAGCACCACTGGTCCTGGCTGAGCGTCAGAACATGGGAAGCTTGTCTGGGATTCAGGCTGGCAAAAACATAAAGCTCCAGGAGCTGAGATGCAGTCTCACTGGCGTCTCTGACCCAGACCAGCAGTTTTTGGCTTGGACGAAGGAAAAGTCTTATTTGTTTCCCTCACTGAACCACAAAGTCTTTGCTTGCTCGTCTTCCACTGGCCAGAGTGAGGTGACTTTCGTATAGGGAGGAGCAGTGAGGTACAGTGGGTAGAGCAGCAGACAGCGGTCTCCTAGTTCTCATTCTAGCTCAGTGACACTGACGCAGTGCAGGCAAGTTGTACCGCTGCTTTGAGCCTCAGTTTCCCCAGGTATAACATGACCTCCATGACATGGCTGGACACGCTGAAGTCTGTGAGTGTTATTCAAGCATTACTGGAGGCTGCACATGAGCCAGAGTCTCAGGGAAAGATACTTACGCCCCTTCCCTACACCTGCATCAGATCTGACTCAACTGCCCCAGGCAGAAATACCCGAACAACAAATAAAAGTGCCAGAGAAAATGGCTGGACTTTTGGAGAGGCCTGACGTGACAGGCACAAAGAGCGGTTTCGTGTTGAGGGAGCACTGAATCCATTGTATTTCTGTGGCCTCCCATTCCTATGATATCTGAGCACTTTAACAATTTGTAGCGGAGAACCCTGATAAGGCAGGGCAGTGCTGTTACCTCTTTTCTGCAGATGGCGAATTGTGGCCCAGAGACAGAGTCAATGCCAGGCCCAAGGGGTCTGAGGAACAGCAGGGAATGGAATCGAGATCTGCCAAGTTTTATGTTTGCACCTTATTCACCTTCCCTCTCCATAAAGGCTGCTGACTGAGAACTGTGTATTCGTGTCACCTGCTGCCAGATTCCCTGTCTCTCCCCAAGCGCCTGCAGAACTAGAGTTTGTACTTTTCCAAACATCATTCTATGAGCCCTTCTGGGATTCGTTACAGACAGGCTACCGGCTGGCCTACAATCACTGCCTGACAACACACAACTTTGTTCCATTTGTGCCAGTTATCTAAGTGAGTTTCACTGTAGCCGGTGTCTGTGACATTAATATTTGATTTCAAACAAAAAGGAAAGTCAGTCAGGACTTTTAAACTTAATTGAAAGAGAACAGCCCCATGGGGCCTGTGTGTAGGGTGTCGGGTCTGAATTAGGACGCACTTTCATAAACAGTTTCTTTGAGAGCTAGAGAGGCCATAAAACAATTTTGTCTGCGGCGATGTATCTCCAAACCAACTGTGTTGCAAAGGGCTTTGTAGTGTTATGGTACATAATATGATTGCAGAGCTAAATAATAAATAACACCAGCCAAATGCATTGCAAAATGCTCTGCAGGACTACTGTAAATAATCCACTTGCAGAGCTAAATCGTAAATAACACTGGTGGGTAGCAAAAGAAATTACAAGGGAGCAGAGCAAAGGGGCGCAGTGAGGTTTTCAGCAGGGAGATGAGAATGGGGAGAGGAACTGGAGGTTGTTTCCAGCCAGTAGGAGATGCAGAGAAGAAGATTCTTGCTCCAAGAGGGATCAAGACCGTGTGTTGGGATGGAGAGGAGGTTGGCGCTGGCTGGGAGAGAAGGGAAGGGAGGACAAAGAAGAGAGCCGCCAGCTAGGGTATTGAAAACAGGACTCTGGAAATCACGGTTCTCGGTGCACACAAGAAGGTGAGCTGCACACTGGAGAACGGCTGACTGCGTGGATCACCCTAGTACGGATTGGCCACAATTGAGATCAGGACACCCAAGATGTTGGGTGCTGCGCACACCCTTGTAAGAGACAGCTCCTTCCCCAACTGGTAGTCATATGCAGATTTGACACAGTGAACTCAGGGCTCAACAGAGACTATGGATTTTTTTCCCCATTACCAAAGGTCATTTTGCTTTTCTTCCATCCTCCCGCCTCCCTGCTACTGCTGTCCTCCACTATTTGAATCCAAACAACTGCTTTGTTTTGCTGTAACAATCCAATCTGATGCTATGACTTATATTCCCTCCCCTGTATTTATTTTCCTCCTGTTCTGTAAGTTCCATATCTTGAAGTGTCAGCCAAAGTGGGATTGTTTCTCATGAAAGCTCATGGATAATAAATTTGTTAGTCTTTGAAAGTGCCACCAGACTTCTTGTGTGTATTACAGAAGGAAGTAGCTCTCAAGTTCTATTGTTCTGAAGATCACATCACAAGACAGACGTCCTCCCCTTAGCAAAACCCCCACCCCACACCCCAGGGGGTTCTCAAAATAGTTCATTAAGGTGGGATTCTGTAGGGCACAGCTGATCCCCAGGCCGGCCGTTGCTACAGAATATCTCCTATGTCAATTGGTTTTGTGGTGGTTAAAGACTCTTCTGGATCATTTTATGAGGGGAGATGCAAAGAGCTTGGTTTGTTTAGCCTAACCAAAAGAAGGCTGAGGAGCTTTTGACTTAAAATTAGACACAGGTTGCTAACTATCAAAGGAATGAAGTTCTGGAATAGTCTTCCGAGAGGAACTGTGGGGGCAGAAAACCTCGCTGGTTTCAAAACGGATCATGATAAATTTACAGAGGGGATGGTATGATGGGACAAGCTAGTTTGGCAATCGTCTAACCCAGATGTGGCCAAACTGCAGCTCACAAGCCGCATGCGGCTCTTTAAAGGTAAAAGTGCGGCTCCCAAAGAATTCCAAAACAAAACCCCATCAATGTGCCCGGCCCCACCCAGAAACATTCCCCCTGGCGCCAGCGGGTGGGACAGTTTAAGTCTCCAATCCCCTGAGCACTCTTCAGATGAATGCTTGGGGCGGAGCAGCACACCCCTGCACCTCCGCTGGCTGGCCAGGTAAGATGGAGGAGGTTGGGGGGGGGGGGGATCCTCTTTCCTGCTGCGGCCAGAGCCGGGCGATGGGTTTGCTTTCCTCCCCCGCCGTGGCCAGAGCCGGGCGGGGGTTTGGTTTGTTTGACAGTAGTTGATTGTAGGATCAATGTTTGCTCTCTTCTTATAATACAATTAAACTGTGCAATCAATTTTTAATGTTGTAATTTTGGAGTAGGTAAAAGTATGGATATGTTTCAGTGCAGCTCTCAAAGATTTCATAACCAACTTGTGTGGCTCTTGAGTTCCATAAATTTGGCCACCCCGGTCTAATCTTTGCCTAATGGTGGTGGAGATGCCCGTGTCCCGTGATGGGACGTTAGATATGGTGGGTTCTGGGTTATTAGATAGAATTCTTCCTTGGGTGTCTGGCTGGTGAGTCTTGCCCACACGTACAGGGTTTAAACTTTAACTCATTGCCATAGTTGGGGTTGAGAAGGAATTTTCCCCCACAGCAGATTGGCAAAGGTTTATCGCCTTCCTCTATAGCAGGGCCGGCCAAACTTATGGAAAGCAAGAGCCACACAAGTTGATTATTAAACCTTTGAGAGCTGCACTGAGGCATATAGCTATATACTTTTACCTACTAAATTGATTTGCTGACATTTTTCCAGGAGCCACAGTTTTTCATTCAAGAGCCACATGTGGCGCCCAAGCTGCAGTTTGGCCACGCCTGCTCTATAGCATGGGTCATGGGTCACTTGCTGGTGGATCCTCTGTACCGTGAAGTCTTTAAATCATGATCTCAGGACTTTAATAACTCAGTCATAGGTTAGAGGCTCATTATAGGAATGAGCAGGTGAGGTTTTGTGGCCTGCACTGTGCAGGAGCTCAAACTAGATGATCATATTGGTCTCTTCTGACCTTAGAGTCTATGGGTATGTCCACATGTATCTTTTAAATTGAAATAACACTCGTTATTTCAATTTAAGAAAGGTTAGGTCCACACTACGTTTTCTTGTTTCAAAGTGACGAGCTCTGTCATTTCGAAACGAGACGTTATTTTGAAATAGATTAAATCTACTTTAATTCGAATCGTCTGTTATTTCGAAATGGTTATTTTGAAATAACAACTTTCGGACATGTTATTTCGAAATAAGCGTTATTTCAAAATAACACTTCTGCCCTTCTCCTTCCCAGGGTGCCGTCCTTTTTGTATATATTGGGTGAGGGCATGGCCCAGTGAGGGGGCCATGTTGCCACACCTCCCATGGTGCCCCTCTCCTGATTCAAAATAGCAAGTCCTGTGTCTGGACTTGCTATTTCAATTTGAGGTTTTTGCTTATTTTGATTTAAGTTCATTCAAATTAAGGATTTTATTTCAAATTAACTTATTTTAATTTAACTTAAATTGAAATAAGCATGTACATGTGGACATAGACTATGAGTTGTCAGGCTGGTTATTAACTGGAACCTAAGAATGTTGCTGTAAAATTTGGCACACAAGTTAGAACCTGGAGTCTCCAGAAACGAAAGATGAATCTTTAATTCAAGATTACATCATGTGATGGAACCTCCAGGAATGCAGCCAACCAAAATTGGCACCATCATTTGACCAGTTCTCAAAATTGAGGCTAACTGCTAAATGTGAGTGCGCATTACAACCAACTCGTTTCACGATATTGGGTTGGGTTGGCTCAGCCTCCCTTTCCGGTCCTGAGATCTCTGGATCTGTCTTTCCAGCCACACCCAGCTCAGACAGCAATGGCTATATTAACTGTGGAGCTTAGTTAATAGAAGGCAGTTCTGTGCAGGAGCCAATGTGATAAAGTGAATAATAGGCAAACTCTTCTCTACGGCCCTGCCGCAGTGATGTCAAAGAGTCCTCGACACGAATGCAAGAACAAGGAGAAGGTTAAGGGGTGACTTGGTCACAGGCTGCAAGTACCTACACAAGGAACAGAAATCTGATAACAGAGGGCTTTTCAGGCTAGCAGACAATGGGATAACCAGATGCAATGACTGGAAGTTGAAGGAGACAAATTCAAAGAGAAAATAAGGCACAAAGTTTTATCATGAAGTTAATTAACTACTGGCACAAGTTAGCAAGGGCCGTGGTGGAGTTTCCATCTTGAGTAATTTTCAGATCAAGACTGGATATTTTTCTAATTCAAAGATGAATTAACCCAGCATGGTCCTACAGCCTGTTATGCAAGTCATGCTAGATGATCTCGTTGGGCCCAACTGGCTTTGCAGTCTATGAGGAGAAAAGAAGTCCTACGGAAAAGAGTGACTGCATCACAGCACATTTTAATGCTGTGACCAGGTTTGTGTAACAAATCCCGAGCTTGGAAGTTGGCACACTTGCCACAGCCCAGCAGAACATCTCCCCTGCAGGAGGATTTTCCTCATATTAAGCCTAAATTTTCCCTTTCTTAATATTGTCCTGTTGCTGCCAGGTTTCTCCCCATGGACCACATCCACTACTTCTGCTAACTAATTTCATGCTAGGTGTAATCCAGTGATGCTTGTTTCTACCACATCCAAGGTCCTTGCATGGCCCTGAATGCCAGAGTATCCATGTACCATAGTATCCGACCCACCGATAAGTCTTACCTATCTGGAGAGTGTGCATCCCTGCATCCAGAAGCGTTGACATCTTCACATACCTTCCTGGCTGCAACTTCAGAAGGACACAGGAGTAAGCATTGGGCCTGTGTGCACTGCAGTATGTTCATGAGACTTTGAAAAGAAGTATTCACAGCATCCCCTGCTAGTGGCTCTTTCACAAAGAGGATAACAGACTACTACCACTACTAGCTAATGGAGCTACTCTTTTGGCTCTCTCAGATGAGGTTTGTGCTTTGGTGCTGGAAGTTACAGACAGAAAATCAAGCCCTACTCTCCCCAAGGGTTCGAAGCCAAAGGCATGCTGCCACCTGCTCAGCAGGCCCTCACACAGCTTCTGCCTTGCTCTTTTCCACCCCACCCATTGCCTGGCAGCTGGTGAGGAGGGCAGCCACCATGGGCACCTACTTCCATGGGGGCACCGTACCATTGTGTCTATTTTGGGGTGTGTGCGCTTTGCTGTGATTGGCTGGCACTTTTAAAATTATTAACATTTTTGCTCTACTGATTGACTTGCTGAGCAGATGGAGGGATGGGGGGTTTTGGCTTGGCCGTTATGGTGGCGTGGATGGGACACCAAAAGCATTTACCAGCCTGGTGAGCAAAACAGCTACGGAGACTCCTGCCCCCAACCCACCGTACTGTGCGTCGGATCCGTGACATTTCCTTTCCCAGCCAGGCACCCCCATTGCAGTCATGTGGAGCATCTCTGTGCTCCAGGCCTGGCCTTTCTCCTGCCTTGCTCACTTTCTCGCACCCAGCCCTCCATTTTCTGCTTGGACTAATGCCACATAACTGCTCAGGACACTTCTCCCCAGTAACGACACTATTCCCCCCAGCTGTTTCCAGCTACCACTTGTCACACTGTGAGCATTCTGGATCTGGGTCAGCATTTCAGACGGCCCTGAGCTGTTCAGACCAGGCGTTTCATTTTGAGATAGTCCCAAGTGGCTGAAGATCTGTCAAACCTTCAGCCCAGCCCCACCTGCTTGTGCTAGGTCTGCCACAGAGCCTGGGCTGGATTCTTCATGGGCCACCTCTCTTGCAGCGGTTTCAAAGGGCTGGCCAAGAACAAAGAAGAGATCTTCTCGCCAGGGACACCACCCTAATGAACGAGAGTGAGGAGCGCAGGGCCGTCCTAGAGCATGCCACTTCCATGTGGCTTCGTAGGCAACCCACCTTAGGATCTACCATTATGGGGTCTTACTTATGAAATCTTTCCAGAGCACAGAATCTTTGACCACTCAGCCTGAGATCCCTTTTCTTGGTGCAGAGGTATTGCAACTGTCCTGCCAGCCTCAGTTTCACAGGCTGCCTGCCCTGTCTCCTCCAGGTATCCCTCTTATGTACATTGGCCACATGACCTGCCTGTCACGGGACTGAGAGAAATCTTTCCCCCTTGGGAGAGAAGTGGAATGAATCACAGGTGGGGCAGGATCCATCACCTCTTAAAGGAACCAGCCTCCAGGAGCAAGGGATGTCTCAATGGACCCGGAGAGGGAAACGGAAAAGTGCACAGGGTGAAAAGCTTTTGATGTTCAGTATTTTGGCAAAAAATGTGCAGATTTTTCTTTAGAGGGTTTCGTGGTTTTGTTGGGGTAAAAAGATCAAATGGCTTTTGGTCAAATCATGTTGGGTTTCAAGCTTTGGGAAAAGCAATTTTGCACACAAAGAGCATTTGGCATGAAAAATATTGACCAGCTCAACTTGTCCCTTTTGAGGTGTAGGACTCTGCAGAAGGTTAGAGCAAATCATGCTTGATGTCTTGGGGCCTGGTGTGCTGTGGAAATGGTTGCCTTCAAATTGGCATTTCTGCAGCCCCCAGAATCCTCAGTCCTGGGAATGAGAACTGGGATTAACTAACCCAGGAAGAGGTCTTGCTCGAAGCCAAACCCTCCCACATGTTGATATCCAAGTTTCTGAGTCCCTGGCAGCAGCCTCATGAGAAAAGGGGGGCTGCTAAAAATGGTAGGTACCACGCTGTCTCTAAACAGATGCATTTCCTCTCTGGCCGCCCATTGCCTTGTGAATAAAAACTTCCATGCAGCAGGGGCAGAAGGAGTGATGAGAAATTGAACTCCATGTGGCTAGGGAGCTAAATCTGCCACAGGAATAAAATATTAGCTGTAAAAGAGGGGCCATCTGACTGAAAGCTTGCAAGAGGATTTCCAGCAGGCGGTGGGCGAGTGGTGGGGGAAAGCGGTTGTTCTGCTAACTGGTGAAAAGCTCGTTTCCCAGGAATTGAGTAATTCCTTTCCAACTGGCTGCTCTGTGAATCGCATCCTGAAAGCTCAGCACAAGCCTCCTCTGAGAATACACGTCTCTTCTGCGCTTGCCAAGTAGCAGTGTTGTAGCTGCAACTTATCATGAATCATTGATGGATGTTTGTTTTGGCAACTGCTGCATCACACATCCATGGCGAGTGTGCACGGCCACAGGCTAGCGAGAGCCAGCCAGACAGCTGTGCTAACCTATACAGTGCTGGGAGGTGTCAAAAGGATAGATAGCGCCCCATTTTGTTGGCACCAATGATCCCCCTATGCAGAGGGGACCAGCGAAGAGAAGAGCGGAGCAGTTACACATTTCAGAGGGCTCCTGGAGAAGTCCTCTGAGTTCATCCTCCAGCCCGCCACTTGCCACTAACACTCTCCCATTGGCCAAAGTGACCGCGAAAGCAGCTTCTTCTGCAGAGCGCTGCTGCTTCTGGGGTTGGCCAGCAGGGGCCACTCAAGACGCAATGCCAGGGGCTAAGTTTGCCGTTTCCACACCCTTCCCAACCCATTTCCCCACCATTCCCAACTCCTTTCTTTGTGATTTCTTACTTTCTTTCTTCTGCTGCTTTTTCTCCCCCAAGGGAAGCTTTTAATTTGAATTGCAGTGAACTACTTTGCAAAAGGTCTTTGTACTCACTCCTGTGCTCTGTAGCATGAGAGGAGTCCTAGTGAGGTGGCCCTGTTCTCCTGCATGCCGGGCTACAGGTGCAGCATAGGCAGAGAGGAGATAAGCTAACGCCAGCAGGCTTGATTCTCAGTTATGCCAGTGCTTCTTGACAGGGCCTCGGGAGACTCAAAGACAGAGGAAATGGCCCTCTGGGAAGAACTCGCAGGCTCTGTAAGGGGCCACCCGCCTAGACAGAATAGCCCTGAAGCAGGGAACACAAAGGTTACTTTACGTCACCTTTTCCCCTTCCATTCTTGGGCTGGGAGCAAGACCACTAAGCAGGAAAGGGTGCTGCTAGGTAGCTGTCATGCCAAATTGCCATCCAAAGGATGGGTCTTAAAGCACAGATGTGCTGCATGGACTGCGTCCCCCTCAGATCTCATGCAATACACAGGCAGGGCCAGGGTTAGTCCGGGCAGGATGCGAGGATGCTGCAAGAACCACTGCTGAGTTTCCATCAGGACTAGTAAGGCTTTGGGAGTGGCGAGCCAAAAACAAGGCCCTGGCCTCTGATGTCCAGTAACCATGTCATGTCCAGCCCCGCCGCACTTGGTGGAGTACCTCAGTTCAGGTCCCGCTACCCCAACATTGCTCCCAACTGCTGCATCCCAGCTAGTGAGACTCAGAAATTGAGTGGGTTGCTCCTACTCCAGCCCTGTACCCCACTGTCAAATTCCTCTTGGACAGAGAGTGGCTGGTGGAAAAGCTTCTTGCTGTCAATGAACAGAGACTTGGATGAGACCCACTAAACTCAATCTCCCTTACGACTAAATGCAAACCAGGAATCCCGGTCCTGGGGGCAGAGGTCACAGGTGGTGACCCACTGTGGGCACCATCAGCATCTGCAGAATGGTGGAGCACCAAGATCCATCCCTAGACCAAGAACAGGAAGAGCCGTGGCGATGGCTTTGCAGTGTCTTGGGTCTCTACCTGGTCCCTCCTGCATCTGCTACTGGCTCTCCTCCCAAGAGTGGATTTCATTTCTCAGGCCGACCTGACACTGACTTGCTTATCAGAGCAAAGAATGGAGAAGGTTGTGGGGCTGATGGGCAGGAGGGAAAAACTGCAATGAACAAAGAGCCTCTCCCTCTCAGCAGGATATTTCGCTGCAGGCATGGCTCATTCCTGGGGTCTCCACAAGCACAGTTGGTCCTCATGTGCCCAGCAATGCAGGAGGCCCATGGCAGGAGACCTAACTTAGCTGTTCAGATCTGAGTGAGGTTAACCTGGGGGCCGAGACTCCCCTTCCCTGCATAAGCCAAGCACCCGGGCTCTGGAAAACGCAGGTTGAGGGGAATAAGGGATACTCAAAAGACTCCCTCCCCCCAGGATTTGCTGCTTTGGATCAGGTTGCAAATGTGCAAGGAGCAACGTTTCTTAGGAGTTGGTAGTACTTCTGCTTCCATGGAAACTGGAGAGGGAAATAAATTTACTGCAGTTCTGGGAAGTTGGAGCTGGGAGTGGCAGAAAGGGGATGGCAAGGTGGCTAATGAACTGAGCTCGTGTTGAAGGAAGAGAATTTGCAGCCAAAACACCTAGATTGTCCTTCTTAATTTCCATCTGCTCAGTGTCCAACCTCGGTTGAGTCACTTCACCTCTCTGCACTTCATTCTCCCTCTCACATGGCACTTATGGAGACCATCTCACCAGGGGTGGCGTTGCGAGGCCCAAGTCAATGGAGCTCAGATCTGACGCTCTGGAATTACCAAGTGTTATTAGAAGAGAAGGTCCCTGGTGCTGCCTAAGGAAGTTCAGATCCAGCCGTAAATCTGGCCTCTCTGAAACATTTGAGCTCCCATCCCAATCAACAAGAACATCTACCGCACTGCCAGGACAGAAAAGCCCCAAATTCCCTGTGTGAAATTAACTACAGACTCAGCCTTTTTGTCAGCCATTTGTTCGAAAATATTTCAGTTTCCTGCTGACATGGGCTTTAAACAATGGAGGCAAACAAGCTAGACTGCAGCACGCCCGACTGGAGTGGTGACAGGCTGCGGGTCCCCTGGCACAAACAATTCACAATGCAGAGGACTGGATGCATACGGTGCTTGGCATGTGCAGAACTCAGCGTGTTTTACAAGGGCAGGTCACTTGCAGCATTCCCACAGCGAAGTTACCAGGAGAGCCAGGGATAACACTGAGAAATGAGGACTCCTTGTTTGCAGCAATTTCTCCCTCCTAGATGTAGGAATCAGACCCATGATTGTCAACTCCCACTGTGTGCTTGCTTCATGTTCCCTCCCAAATCTGGCACTAGAAGCCAAAAATCCCACTCCAGCACACTTCTCACCCTGCATTGCATTCCCCTCTCCGCAGCGCTCCACTGTGGCTAAAGCCCCCTCTGGCTCCCTGCACATTTTGCGCTGCCCTTCCTAGCTCCCCAGTTGACAGTTGCCCTTTCCCAGCTCCCCCCTACCCCCAGCCCAGGGTCTCACAAAGACCCCAGCATACGCTCACCTCTGAGATTCGGCACAGAGCAGCTTCAATCCCGTCTGTCCCAAATGCAGCCAAAACGATGTCTTTAGATCCAGCTGTTCTGTTCCCTGGCAGCCCAAGGACCCTCCCCAATGTCTCTGGACACCACCCAAGGCTTTTCCTCCCTGTCTTCCGATCCCCCTTTTTTCCCAGCCAAGAAGGTCGAACCCTGGCCTTGGTGTGTTCCCCCACGTCCCGCCTCAGCTGCACTTCTGTATTTCTTTATGGTTTCCTCTCACTTCCCAAAGCCTTTTCCTTCCACCCCCTTGTCCTGGCCCAGCCCAGGCAGTGTTTCAAATTGCAATCCCAGCTGCAGATGTGAGCAGGGAGGAGGCAGGGCTAAGCGGCCAGAGGGACTGAAACCTAACCTCCCAGCTTGGCTCACACCAGGGCCTCCCACAGCCCGTTTGCAGGAGGCCAGTGGCGGTGATGGCTCCTAGCGCCCCTTGCAGTCCTTGTCCAGTGTCATCCTGTGCAAGGATCGGCTGGGCGCAGATCCCTGCTAAGGCTGTGAAGGGGAGATCAGGGCTCCCAACACATCCAGTGGAGCCTGGGCAGCGTAGAGATGGGTCGGCTGGAGTTGATGGACAGATAAAGAGACTGAGGGTCCTTGCACCTCTGTCCGTCCATCCGTCTCTCTGTCCATCCCTCCTGCTAACAGGCACCTGCCCTGCCCCTGTATCCTGTGCTGTGGGATCAATGGGAAGATTTACACTCCAGCCCTAAAAGACCCTCCTGAGATGCCTTCAGCCTCCATTCAAGGGTTTTCCTCTCCATCTTCTGCTTCCCCCACTCTAGTTCTTCCCAGACCAGCTCAGCCGTTGCCAGGACAGAGGGACACCCAGCAGGCAAGGTGCTGGGCTGGGAATCAGGATTTCTGGGGCCTGTTTCCAGCTGTCTTGCTAACTCACACAGTAGCCTTCAGCGCATCAGATGTGCACCACGTCCCTAGTCTGTGCAATGGGGTTAGGATACCCGCCTCCCCTGAAGGCAATGGGATAGGACTCAGAGACATGGTGAAGTGCTCGGAGGTCACCAGGAAAGGGCAATCGGCTTGGATAAGCAATACAATGGGGATGGCAAGTGCTTCTCCTTCATCCTGGCATGTGTCTGTGTACCTCTCGACTGTAGTTTCCACTTCAGACATCTGACAAAGTGGGTTTCAGCCCACGAAAGCTTACGCTGGAAGAAATTTGTTAGCTACAGGACTCTCACTTTTTTTTACCTGTGGGATTGTTGCTGTCCTAACGCCAGGATGTCCAATAACTATTGAAGTCACTATCCCACACTGGAGGGTCACCATGACTTGGCAGAGCCAGCGTGGGTCAGGTGCAGCTTGGTGGCTCCCTGACTTTGGTGGTCATGAGCTCAGTGATTGTCCTGGTGATGGTGAAATCAAGTCTACAGAGCAGCTATGCCAGAGCTGTGGTCTCCAGGCATTACATCTCAGAGACTCAAGACGATGAGGGCCTGGACGAGAGTTTTAGCCTCATGGAGAGGAAAGACATCAAGACTAATCGGTAAGATTTAGACACAGGATGGATGTGAGGCTCCAGAGAAAGGCTGGATGGAAGATGGCGTCCAGTACTGCAGAGCAGTCAGAAACTTGGGTGTCATTTTAAAACTACAGGGTGATCCGCTTGGTTCACCCGCTCCAGAAAGGGGCAGACCGCCTCTAGCTGTCAGAAGACCATGGGGTTGGCTCCTGTATGACCTGGCAGGAATCACTTGATGGGGGACATTTAGTTCTAGCGTGATTAGAGGAGGCGGTGGCTGTGGAGTGTGGAACTCAGCCAGACGTTCATTAGCACACCCGTCACCTGATCCACTCTGACGCCTTTCAGCTGTGTGACCTTGTGAACGTGTGCAGGAAGTCCAGGTTTCCTGCCAGCCCCTCCAAGTAACAGCCAGCAGCAGGTCCAAATGACCCATCCCTCAGGAGGTGTGGATTTCAGATTGAGAAGGCCTGCCCTATGCTTGCCCCAAGCGAGCTGGCATGCACAAGATGAAGTGTCGCTGTGGGAGTGCAGAGGCAGGAAGAGCTGGCCACCCCAAGTATGTGCTAGGATCTAAGATATACTCGGGGCCCCTCTCACGCTGTGCCTGCCGCGGCTGCACTTCTGTACTTGGTTCAGTGCTAGCGTGGGCACATCTCCTCGAATGTGATTGCTCTCTTGCACACCAAGTGCAGCCTTGGATGGGGCACCAGCCTGACAAATTAGCTACCTAAGGGCCAGGCCAGCGGGTGAAATGTGTTCACTGAAGACTGCCCCTGACCGACTCCCACCAGGGGAACCAATAAAGACAGAATCTCCTTGTTTCCAGTGGAGTTAACTGATGATGGACTATTATTTGAATTCACACAGTGCCCAGAAGTCTCCGTCTTGGACCATAATGATGGGCAGAACAAGAGATGGCCCCATCTCAGACAGCTTAACATTTCAGCATAAGACAAAAAACAAATGGATAGACTGATGGGAGGACACGAGGAAAACAGTATTGGTCAACATGACAGGCAGTGGTCTCTAGGTCTCACCAGTCCAGCTGTTGCCCAAGGTTTTGGAGGCATCATGGCAAAGGAGAGTTGGGAAGAGGCAGCTGAAGTAAGATGATGAGGCAGTTTCATGGACGTTTACAAGGAACATCTCCCGAGGGTGAGGGGCAGGAGGGGAGAAAACACAAAAAGTCTAATTTGAAAGTTGAAGAGGTGGGTGATGGAGGCTGCTGTCATGGGCCAATTGGAGACAGAAGTTGACACCTTGATGGTAAATAGGCACTGGGTAGGATGGGGACAGAAGATAAGGGCCCTGAAGGTGAAGATGAGCGGCTTATGCTGGATGTGACAGAGACGGGCGAGCCAGTGGCGGGACACAAAGAGAGGGTGATGTGGGCAGAGGGACAAGCTAGGAAGACACTCTGCAGCAACCCTCTCAACAGCTGGGAGCAGGGCCTGGCTGCATTTGTGAAAGCCAGAGAAAAGATGTTCCAGTCATTGAGGTGGTGAGAGACAACTAGAGAGGAAAACAAGAGTCCTGTGGCATCTGACAGACTCACAGATGTCTTTGGGCATAAGCTTTCGTGGGCTCTAACCCACTTCATCACATGCATTTGATGAAGTGGGTTAGAGCCCACAAAAGCTTATGCCCAAAGAAATTTGTTAGTCTATAAGGTGCCACAGGACTCTCGTTGTGTTTGCTGCCCACAGACTTACATGGCTACCCCTCTGGAAATTGCTAGAGAGGAATGGCGTTTGCATTTCAATGAGTGCTGTGATAGCGTGCTAAGTATTTCCATAACTGGCAAGTTCACAAGGTGCTGACCAGACTTTAGGATGGATTCCAGAATGTGCTGGTAATTAGGAAATGTTCTAGCTTTGTGTACACACAGATTATGCTCCATTACTTACAACTACTATGTAGAATGTAAAAACAAAAAATCATAACAGGAAAGATGTGTGGATTTGATGGAGCATGTTCAGGGGTGATCTTAAAGGTTAGTTTTACCTGCAAGATTGTGGTTAGTATTGGAGCACCAGCTGAGGTCCCTTGCAGTGCTTGATATCACGTGGCTCTAAGACTGCTCGGAGGGTCAGCAAGAGCATGGAGGTTTCCCTCCCACTCCATGACTGTATCATCAACTCCGGCTGGGAGGGAGGCTTCCATCTAGAGGCTATGTCCATGTTTTCTGCTCTGGCCCCTTGTCAAGAAATGATGTAGCAGCTTCCTGTAAGGGATGAAAGCCTCATAGAAATGACTTGGTGAGAGAGGAAATGCACAGAATGAAGACTTGAAGAGTGAACACAGATCACTGAGGTGGGAGGCTCAAATTGAAGATTTCCGGGTTAAAAGCCAAACAGCCCAATATCAAAGGGATGCCACGGCCTCTCTTTAACCCCGTCTGCCCAGTCCCTTGGTTAAATACTCATCACCAGACATTTGCACAGTTGCAGTGCGTGAAGGGGCAAGAGGAGAAGATGCTGCCATACTGGGTTAGACTATTGAGCTGTACGGACTAGCTCCTGCTGCAGCAGAGGCCAATATTTCATACTTCCAAGGAAGGCTAATTCCCCCACGATGCACCTACCAGCCTCTTCATCGTTGAACACGGGATGGGCAAAGGCTAATACACCTACCGGACAACAGGAGGGATAGACAGCTAATGGAGCTATTGCATAGTTGGGTGGGGAGGAGAGTTGAAATAACACCTGAATGATGAAATAAAAATAAAATAAATTTTGCTTACAGTGCCGTTCATCTGCCAATCTCAGAGTACTTTACATCCTGGTTTAAATGTATTGATCCCTATATGCCCCTATGAAATAGGGCAGTGCTTTCATCCTTACTGTACAGATGGGGAAACTGAGGCATGGAGCAAGACACTGAGGCTCTGTCTACACTAGAAAAAGATAGGTTGAATCTGTTAATTCAAAATAATAAGTTCACCTTTAATTCAAACTAAACTCTACCTTATTAAGGCGAATTAACAAAGTGGACTAAGTTGATTTAAAGTTAAGTTAAATTGACTTAGTCCACTTTGTTAATTCAACCTAACTGCCCTTAATTCGAATATAATAAAGTCCTTATTTTGAACTAAGGAATCGAATTAAGGCTTAGTTTGAACTAACAGGTGGTTCTTGTTAATTTGAACTAAGCTTCATTAAGTTGAATTAAGGAATTTCTTAATTTGACTTAATGAAAGTACAGGGTAGACAGGGACTAATTTGGTTCGAATTAAGGGGCTTAATTCAAGCTAAATTGCCCGCGTAGACATAGCCTAAGGGACCTGCTCATGGGAACACAGGAAATCCATGGCAGATCAGGGAACTGACCTTGGATCCCACACAGCCTATGTCAGCGCCCTCGCCCCTCCCTGTGCAAATGCTGTCTTTCCTATGGACTGGTGGCAAACTACTTAATGACATCAATGAATATTTGCCATCTGTAGCTGCTTCTGTGCAGTTTGTCATGTAAAGGATTCTTGCCCACAAGTTACTGAAGTCTGGGTTGGATGAACAGGCCATAATCTGGATGGAAAGCTGGCTAGATCATTGGGCTCCACAGGGAGTGAACAATGCTGGACGTCTAGCTTCTGACCAGTATCAAGCAGAGAGCCCCAGGGGCTGGTTTCGTTCAACATCAGCAAGTTTCCAGATGCCACTGAGCTTCAGGGAGTGGATACAGCATAACCTAGACACACAGGAGGGCTGGTCCACAGGAAATCTGAGGAGGTTCAACAAAGATAAGCGCAGAGTCCTGCCCTTCAGACGGAAGAATCCCCAGCATTACTAGAGACTGGGAACCAACTGGCTGGGCAGCATCTCTGCAGGAAATCACCTGGGGTTTCAGTGGCCAAGAAGCTGGATATGAATCAACAGTGTGTCTTTATTGTCAAAAAGGCTAACAACATATTGGGCTACACGAGTAGGAGTGATGCCAGCAGAGAGAGGCAAGGAATTGTTCCTCTCTATTCAGCACTGATGAGGCCACATCTGGAGTAATGTGTCCAGGTTTGGACCCCTCACTTTAGTAAGGATGTGGACAAATTGGAGAGCGTCCATTGGAGGGCAAGAAGAATGATGAGGGGCTGGAGGATGCGACTTACGAGGCGAGGCAGATGGAATTAGGCTTGTTTAGCCTGCAGAAGACACGGCTGAGGGGGGATTTGACAGCAGCTTTCGACTACTTGAAGGGGGGGCCCAGAGAGGATGGAGCTAGGCTGTTCTCTGTGGTGGCAGGTGGCAGAACAAGGAAAAATTGTCTCCAGTTGCAGTGGGGAGGGTCCAGGTTGGGTGTTAGGAAGAACTTTTCCCCTTGGAAGGGTAAAGCCCTGGAATGGGAGCTGGTGGACTCTCCATCCTTACAGGTTTTAGGGCCCAGCTTGCCAAAGCCCTGGCTGGGATGGTTTAGTTGGGCTTGTCCCTGCTGTGAGCAGGGGTTGGACTAGATCCCTCCTGGGGTCCCTTCCAACCCTCATCTGCTTTGTTTCTAAGTCACAGACCCTTAAATGAGCACTGCCCAGGGCTTTTCAAGCATTTTCTCTCTGGGAAGTGTCTGACCAAACAACAAGCAAATAAAGACTCCCCTGTGCCATCTGGGGCACTGCACTGTGGCCCATCTACCTCCAGGTAGACCGATGCCATATGCTGGCAAGGCGGCTCTCTTGCAGAAGTGCTGCGTTTTGTGGCGGCGGTAGGTAGCAGCATGGCACTGAGTGCCATCGGCTTTTGGTAGCCGCAGCAGAGGAGAGCAACAGCTCTGGCCTGAAGTCGGGACTCGCTCACCACGTTTCTTGCTGCCACAATTTCCTAGCCTTGGATGCCCCCCTAGGCCTCCATCAGCTCCACACTTGTTCTCAGCTCTTGCGCCTCCTCTCTTCTCCCTGCTAAAACGGGTGCTGTAAAAAGTCAAAAAGGAGCAGGGAGAATTTACACTGACTGGAAGCTATAGATTATGAGTGACAGTGGCAGCTCCCTCTCCAGAGATCCTTTGGCCTTCAGCAGGAAGCACTAAACCCACATGGGCAGTTAAATTCAAAATTGGGGAGCAAACTCACTGTCCCTGGGCCTCAGTGCTGGACATTGCACTGCTGCTGTATGTGAATTCTGCAAACAGATCTGAGCCGGCCGGAGCCCCTGCTTGTCAACTGCCTGGTGCCCTACCCAGAGGTGGATGTTTTTGTTTGCCAATCCCCGTCTTTTCCAAATCCAGCACACCGGGTGCAGGCTGGAACACACCCTGCCTGGGCAGGGCTTTTCTTTTCCTGTCTCATAATAGCATCTACTGTTTATAACCCACCCTGAATGGACTTTTGCTGAACTAGAACAAGTCACCAAGGCCAGATATTTGCATAAGACATTCATTGTCATGACAGTTGGTGGGGGAGGAGGAAGGAGAGGAAGGGAAGGGGAGTTTTAGAGCCATGTTTTTAAAGCTTGCCCCTTCTCTGTAAGATCTCCTTGGCCATGTGCATTTCATGCAGAGCCAAATTAGAACTTTGTTTCACTCTGAACAAACACTGTGCTTTAAAAAATATTCTGGGGTCTACCTGAATGTCCTGCAAAAGATCCTTTATGTTGTTCCCTGACCGTGCAAATGGGGCTTCCCTAGTATTCCCCTGGTTCGCCTTTAGAGCTGAACTTCTGCGTAGCATTGTAGCCAGCTGCTAAACAGCTGCCAAGCTCCACTCCAGAGGTGGCTGCCTTGCTGCAGCTAGTGAAACAACCTGGGTGTGTTGTTCGTATATCAGCATCACATTGGCGCTGATAAGCACTATAGCAAGACTTTTAAAATGTTGTCCATACCCTATTTTCAACAAAGTGATCTGTGCCTCAGTTTGCAGATCTATAAATCGAGGGGATGTGACACTAAGTCCGACCTCCTCTGCAAAGCGAGTGAGAAGAGCTACATAATGGCTATTTATTATGACTCATTATCATCAATTGTCAGCCATTACAGGGCAGGAGCCAGGCACCCCCTGGCTCCAGGAAATTATTTCAACCTGTACTCAGCCACATTTCCAGCCAAGCTGTTGATGTCATCAAATGCTACATTGCAACCAAGTGCCCCAGCAGCACACTCAGTTGTACATTAGCATGTGCACCCGCACAATCCATTGCACGCATGTGCAATGCACACTGAGGTACATACCCACTAGCAGAGGCGTAGGCTCCTTTTTGGCACAGCACTCATAACCATGCTCGCACTCTCTGTGTCACACATGTGCCCAAGCATACACTTGCTGAACCCTCATCCACATATGCACCCACACACATATTGCCTGACTTTCCCAGGAAATCGCCCCCACACATGCCTTCTTCAGTCATAGTCACAGGACCTTTAATCTCTCTTGGACACCCGGAGCGTGCTATTGTCCGTGGCGCCCAGAGCATGATGCCAGCTTCCTTCCCTTGGCCTCACCTCTTCCCCTGCTGAACCAACACAACTGTGCCGCAGCAATGAATGTGGTTGTGAGGGAGGGCCCTGAACAGACACTCAGCTGTCTTTTGCCACGTTCCCTGGGCCAATTAGCTGGGAAGAGCTGGCCAATTATGCATTACCCATAACCAGAGCAGCTGAACTGGCCACAGTTCTACAGTAGAAGACAGTTTTTCCTAGTGGTTAGCTCAGGAGCATGGAAATCAGGACTCCTGGGTTCTGTTTCCCAGCTCTGCTACTCAGTTGCTGTGTCATCTTGGTCAAGGCACTTAACTTCTCTGCACCTCAGTTCACCCAACTGTCAAGTATTGGACTCATCCTGCATTTACCTACATCACAAGGACAATGAGAGGCTGAACGTTTATAAAGGTCTTTTACATCCTCAGACAACAGCTGCTTACAGGCTCCAAATGGCACAAAGAACAGAGATAGTTATTACACAGCCTCAGAGCTTTTGATGGTTTTCTCAAATGTTTCCATTTTTCATACCATATTCTGTGACATTTTAATCAATATCATTTTCGAAATCTTTTCTTGACAGAAAGTTTAGAGCAAGGAACTTGCTTTTTCCTCAGTGAAAAAGGTCACTAACACTTGCCATTTAAAAAAAAAAAAACGGGAAAAATAGTGTGAAGATGGGTCCATTTGTGATGAAAAAGAAACAACTTGAAAATTTTGTCCAAAATCCTTTCCCTATTTTCCCACCAGCACTGTCTATCCAGAAGTGGTAGATCCAACATTGCATGACTGCAGCAAGACGTAAGGGGCCAAAGTGAATCGTGGGTGGGCAGCGTTTGTGAGGTGCATTGACAGTGGGAGACAAATGGGTCTGTAGTAGGGGGAGCTGATTTTTTCAGTTTACATCCAGATGCTAATATCTGGATTGTTATCAAGGTGCAAAGAAAGGAAAAACTTCTGGAGAGATGCTAGCTGGACTCCACTAAAATATGCTTTCAACCTTAATTTTTGTTGAATCATGTCTTTTTTTCCCCCTTGTTATTTAAAATAGGGAGAGGGAATGCATAGCACAGAAGACAACAGAATCAGAGACAGGCCATCTAGGTTAGTGGTTTTCAACCTAAACAAACAAGGAGTCTGGTGGGAGTTTTATCACCTGAGCTTCTGTGGGAGAAAATCCCACTTTGTGAGATGCTTGAAGATCAGGGACAAACTATGTCTAAACAATGAGAATCCTGTGGCATCACAGACTAACAGATTTCTTTGGGCATAAGCTTTCATGGGCCCCAACCCACTTTGTCAGATGCATGATGATGAAGTGGGTTGGAGCCCATGTAAGCTTATGCCTGAAGAAATCTGTTAGGCTATGTCTACACTTACATGGGTAAATTGATTTTACTTATATTTATTTAATAAAATTGAAATAAAAATCATTGCATCAATTAAAGTTAAATTGACTTAACATGTCCCTACTAGAAGCCCAAACAGAACTAGCATGTCCATGGACAGGACTTGCTAGTTCGATTTAGGAGAGGGACATTCTGGGAGGTGTGGCAATGGGGCCCCCAAGATGGGCCATGCCACCCCCAGCCCCCTGCCAGGCTCTCGCCAGGTGATGGGGAAAAGCATCCCCCCACCTGGCTCCAGGTGTGCTGAGCCTGGTGGGGGAGAAGGCATCCCCCCCACCTGGCTGCAGCCCCACGTGCAGAGCTGGATGCAGGGAACGGACACCATGCCCGGCTATAAAAGCACTCAGCTGGGTGTAGGGAAGGGACTCCCATGCCTGGCTGTAGCAGAATCCATCCTGAACCACCTGGAGGAAAACAAAGTGATCAGGAGCAGTCAGCATGGATCCACCAAGGGCAAATGGTGCCTGACCAACCTCATTGCCTTCCATGATGAGATGACTAGATTTGTGGATGCAGGAATAGCTGTTGGCATGATATACCTCGACTTTAGCAAGGCTCATTTGATACGGTTTCCCACAGAATTCTCATCGGCAAATTAAGAAAGTATGGGTTGGATGAGTGGACTGTAAGGTAGCTAGAAAACTGGCTAGATCAAGTGGCTCAGCGTGTAGTAATGAACGGCTCAGTATCTAGTTGGCATCCACTAATGAGTGGAGTGCCCCAGGGATCAGTCCTGGGGCCCGTTCTGTTCAACCTCTTCATTAACGATCTTGATGATGGGATAGATTGCACACTCAGTAAGTTTACGGATGACAGAGAACTGGGGAGAATTGTGGACACACTGGAGGGCAGGGACAGGATTCAGGGAGACAGACAAATTGGAGAAGTGGGCCAAAAGAAATCTCATGAGGTCCTGCACTTAGGAGGGAAAAACCCCATGCACTGCTACAGGCTGGGGAGTAATCAGCTAAATAGCAGCACTGTAGAAAAGGACCTTGGGGTTATGGTGGATGGGAAGCTGGATATGAGCCAACAGTCTGCTCTTGTAGCCAAAAGGCCAATGGTGTATTGGGCTGCATCAGTAGGAGCGCTGCCAGCAGATCGAGGGATGTGATTATTCCCCTCTACTCCGCACTGGTGACATTGCATCTGGAATAGTGTGTCCAGTTTTGGGGTCCCCACTACAAAAAGGATGTGGACAAATTAGAAAGAGTCCAGAGGAGGGCAACAAAAATGATTAGGGGTCTGGGGTGCATGACGTACAAGGAGAGACTGAAGGAACGAGGCTTATTTAGCCTGCAGAAGAGAAGACTGAGCAGGGATTTGACAGCAACCTTCAGCTACTTGAAGGGGTGCTCCAGCGAGGAGGGAGCTCAGCTGTTCGCAGTAGTAACAGAGGACAGAACAAGGAGCAATGGTTTCAAGTTACAGCTGGGGAGGTCGAGCCTGGATATTAGGAAAAACTTTCTCTCTAGGCGAGTGGTGAAGCATTGGAATGGGTTGCCTAGGGAGGTGGTGGAATCTCCATCTTTGGAGATATTTAAGGCCTGGTTAAACAATACCCTGGCAGGGATGACTGAGCGGGAGTGGTCCTGCTTTTAGCAGGGGGTCGGACTGGATGCTCTCATGAGATCCGTTCCAACCCTACGATTCTATGGCTATGTTCACACACAGGGGGTTATTTCAGTACAAGTTGTTTCAAAACAACTTGTATCGAAATAAGGAGTTATTTCAAAATAAGTTAGTTCGAATTAAGGAAAAAAGCTCAAATCGAAATAGCATGTTCGGACAACAGTTATTTCAAAACGAGTCACCGTCGTTTCGAAATAACATGTTCTGACAGGATTGTTTTGAAACAATCGTTTTGAAACAATGTTGTTTCATCACCAAATGAGGTTTAAGTTGTTTCGAAACAACGGAACCTGTTGTTTCGAAACAATGGTATGTCGTGTGAACATGGCATTTCTTATTTCAAAACAACCTCTGTTGTTCCGAAATAAGACTGCTGTGTGAACACACCCTATGGTTCTATAAGCGCTAGCCGGGCAGTGGGGAAAGCAGTGGGTCCCTTCCTTACGGCCGGCCAGCGCATGAGGAACAAGGTGCAGGGGCTCTTTCCCCCACCGCCTGGCCAGTGCTTGGGAAGCTGGGCACAGGTGTCGCCCCCTCACCTGGCCAGGGTGCTGAAGCCTGGCCCTTCCTTCCAGGGCGCCATGCACCTTCGGAGGAGGAAGGTGAAACCTGGCTCAGAATTGAAATAACATTTAAATCAAAATAAGGCAGCTACACTGCATTATTTTGCTATAAAACTAGGTTTTATTATATCAAAATGACCTTTCTTTACAGAGAAATGAGGGAGCTCCTCATTTCACTATACGGAAAACTAGTGTGGACCTGCCCTTCTTTAAATTGAAATAATCAGCGTTATTTCGATTTGAAGAGTAAGTGTGAACACGCCCTTAGTCCATAGGGTCTATAAGGTGCACAGGACTCTTGTTTTTGCTGTACACAAACTAATACGGCTACCCCTCTGGAAATTAGACTATGTCTAAGATTGCCAAAGGAATCTGTGCTGCGATTTGATCTGCTTTAGGGGGCTGTGAATAAAAAAAGGCTGAAAAATCCCTGATATAGGCTCACCTCCTGCATGACACAGGCCATCAGACTTCCCTAGATTAATTCCTGGTTGACCTGGAACAGTTCTTGCCGAAAGACATCCAATGTTTTTTCAAAGATGTCCAGTGATGGCGAGCGAATCCACCACAGCCTATGGTACGTTGTTCCAATGGTTAATCATCCTCAAAGTACGGCAGAGTTCACGTTACCGGAATATGAATGGCTGGTATCATAGAAGTCCATGTAGCTCAGAAACCCCTAACAGAAGTTGGTGCTGTAAATATATTACCTTGTGTACCTTGTCTCTCTTGTATCCTGGGACCAACACAACTACAAGAACCATACAAACAAAAGGTAATAGCTGGCAATTATCTCAGTTGAAACCACAGAGAGAACCTGAGCCCTCCAAAGCATAAATCAGTACATCTCAACCTAAAGGATTAGATTCCTTGGCTACCAGTTTCAATAAACTTGTCCCCTCTGGGGATCAGAAAGAGAGAGACGTGGATGCACAGTGAACAGTAAATTACATGAAGATGATTGAGTCTATGCAGCCACCCTGTAGGCTAACTAGGTTTATTTTCAGTCTACGAGTTCACTGATGGCCTCAGAACGGGCTGAAACCTGTCCCTCAAAACGTTTCTTTAAAATTGAAAATGGTCTGTTTGGATTTACAAGAGATGTTTGCAGAAAAGGGTCACTGTTGTCAATGGTGCAGGCCCTGGCCCCAAAGTGAAATTCTGCCATTGCCAGAAATTGGTTTCCAGTGTTTCAAGGAGATGCCAGAAGTTTAAGTAGGGAGAAGAAAAGAATTCCTTTCCGTTCCCACACAGCTCTGCGTTGATTCCCCTGAAGACGTCTCTATCCAAAGAGCTGGACCAGCATGGCCAGCATCAGGACAAGACACCCCGGCAAGGGGAAGGGCTGCGGATACTTGCATCCAGCTCTGAAGGGATCCCTTTCTAGAGGGTAGCCAAGCCTCGAGGACGCAGTCAATTCTCAGCTCCTCTGCTGACATGGCCAGGAGTGTAGCTAGCAGAAGTAGGTCTCGTGGTATGTATTCATGCCTGCTAACCCATGCTTTGGGAACCCACCAACTCATTCCATGCCACTATCACCACTTCCTGCTCTTAACCCTTTGGTGTAAGGAACTGATCAGCAAACTGTCATCACCAAACAAGGACACGCCACCAAAGAAGCAGATCACATCATGGAACTGGTGGCCCAAATGGATCAAGAAAACCTGCAATTGCGCCTCCAATCACACACCTCCAGTGGTCACCCACCACCCCTCACTGTCATCCATGTGGGGTATCATCAAACAACTACAACTCATCCTCCATCCTGAAAGAGATCTTTCCTGAACCCCTCTTCTGGCCTTCCAACTACCCCCCCCCCGATCTCTCCAAACTCGTCATCAGGAACAAGCGCCCCACAGAGCAGGACGCACCAACTCAAAGTGGCATCGGACCTGCTGGGACCTGCAGCCATATCTCCGCCATGACAGTCATCATCCCACTCTGCATAACACATCTTTAGGGGTCCGACTCATGCCAATCACAATGTGGGGGGTACCGCAGCCAGGACACTAACTGCCCCCAGTAACTGATAAGCCAGACAATCTTTGCACTGCCAAGTGAACTCAAACAAGGAAAAGACAAAAGACAAACACACCCTTTCTCCTGTGGGCAAGACCTTTCCCAAAGCAATCCCTCTGTGTCTGAGCTCTCAGTCCTCATCCTCAAAGAAAACCTGCAAAAGATGAGGCCGAGGGCTTAAATTCATAACTGTACTAGATGCTAAAAAGTGTAATCCTTTTGCCAGGGCAGGCTGGCAGAACAAGGGTCGGGTTCTATACCCATGGATTTCCCAATAATGTAGCACCACCAATGAGCTCAAACCCCCACCCAGATTTCTGGAAAATCCTGCACTGTTCCCTGGGCACCCCAAAGGGGTAAGGCTTCCCCACTCGCAAGCATGAGGCTGAGTGTAGTAAACAGAACTTTTAACAGTAGTAAAGCAGAGTGTAAAAGGCCAAATAACAGAAATCAGCACTGATCTAGCAAATCAGTACAGAGAAAAGTTCCCAACAACCCACACCACATAACAGAACATATAAGACTTAATGGCAAAATCAGCACCAATCTGGAGAATCAGTGCTAACTAGGCTCCCAACTAATCCTAGGGGTGTCTTTCACACCAGCTGTCCACTGGCACCATCTACTGGCCACTCACTCCATCCACTAGCACCATCTCTTGGCTCTGCCTGCTGTCCACTGGCTCCACCCACTGGTCACTCATGCCACCCAGCTTGCCACTCTCACCATCCGCTGGCTCCCCTTCACTGATTTGAGTTCAGAGAGAAGATTTTCTTTCTAATGGTTTTAGCTTAGAAAGAATTTGTTTCTCTCTCTACTGATTCTAGCTCTTAACTTTAAGTAGCTGCAAACAGCTACATCTATTTAAATAACAAAAGCCTCAGAAGAAGCCTAGCCAGATTGATCATTAGAAAGGGACAGCAATAGGAAGTGAAGTAGAAATAGCCTCAACCCCTCAACCCTCTCTTCAGGGTGAAACATGCGGTCACCTTTCCTACAAATCTCTTTTTAACTAAGGGTAACTTTTACCTTTTAACTAACCCAGACAGATTTGGAACAAACAGAGAGTAGCAATTCACAGAAGACAGTATTTTATATTTCCCTGCAGTAGCATTACAGATATTGACAGATTTGTGATCAGATTAACCCCAAATACCATTACCCACCATGCCGTGCACCCAGTATGCTAATACCTAATTGTGCCTTTTATGTTCATGCTAATACAGAACCCATGCAGATTAGATGCCCTCTCCCGCCCCCCAGAAACTGTTAGGCACAGCTTCTAAGCCTACCTTACAAAAGCATGGACTGACCAGAGACAGTGGATTTATGGCTTTTTACAACAGCCTGTATGCCATTACCCCCCTTGATGTGCCATGTCTACAGAGGTGTTAACAGGCCGTGCTCCTTGAATGGTCCAGATTGGAACAGGGGCTAATTCCTTGCTGAGCTCTCGGTTTGCTCTTGTATTTAGCTGTGACACCCTGAGTGCCTTTCCCAGACCTGAAGAAGACCTCCGTTACTGACTCTCTCACCAGCAGAAGTTGGTCCAAGAAAAGAAAGATGTTCCCTCCCCAGCCAGCCAGCACTGTCCAAGGCTTGTTTTGGCTTAAAAGATACAGCTCCATCCCCACCAAACCTGAGGGAGGGGGAAATCAGCTTCCAAACTCAAACCAGGGCTCCTCTGAAACAAACAGCGGCTCTTTCCTCCTCCCCCAGGCACAGTGATGAGGCCTTGCACGAAGGGACTGAAGCCAGGCCATTCTGTAGTGGCAAAGGCTCGGGGGAAGCAGTTGAGGTTAGTTTGCTCCAGAAGGTTGCCATTAGGCCTGTGGTTTCTGTGCAGTGGTATATTACACACACACTCTGCCTGTCAAATTTCCAAGCCAGATCAGGCTGCGTGTCTGGGAAGCATTATCCGGATGGCATTATGCATTATCCATTAATGAAGAGAACATGTGAGCTGTGCTTTCCAGTGTGGAGACTTCAAAAATGGAGCCAGGTTTGCATTAAAAGGTACCTCGGTTCCCTTCTTGGGCTCTCCAACTTGAGTGGCAGGTCAGTAAATATTTGCTGAGCTGGTTCATCTGGAGTTCTCTCTGGAAATGAAAATAAACCCAGAGAGGAGCAATGCTGAGGAGCAGGGCTGGGAATACCAGAATGTCTCTCGCATAGGAGACACATGCAGCCCGGTGCGTTCGATTGTGAGAATGGGCGACAGCCTCCTGGTTCTCTGACTTGGCAGGTGGCTTCAGCCAAGGGTCACCTCGCAGGACTGGTCAGAGCTCTCAGATGGCAGCTGCTGTACCAGTGCAGGGCCTGCTATTTATTTTGGTGTCCGACTTCTGACTTTAGCCTGGGCTTATTTTTAATTCCTTTCGGTATGAAGTACAAAGCCCCCCTCCATACCCCTACACAAAAAGGAGGCTGGACAATAGCCAGTTACTGAAGCTGCTTTCTTATTCATGTATCAAAGCCTCTTCTGCTTCAGTAATGTCCTGCAGTGGTGAGTTCCACAGGTTTATTATACTGATGTGGCAGAGGTAAGCAGATGGCTCTGTTCCTCATTTTTTCTTAATTGGTCTTATTATCATGTCCTTCCTCACAATGATCATATGCCTTTACACTGTTGGACACATTATATGGTCCAGTGTGTAGTCTTGGCAATATATCCTATGGTGCCGGTTCCTCTAGGACAGTGGTTTTCAAACCACGGGTTGGGACCCAGGACTAGGTCGCAGATCCTCAGGCACTGGTTTGTGGTGCCCCCTGCTGCTGCCACTAAAATACTGGGATGCGTTGTTCAAAGATGTAATTGTTGGGTCATGGGCATAAATCATTTTTTTCAACTGGGTCCTGAGAAAAAGTGTTTGAAAACCACTACTTTAGGAGATGGTCGACTAACAGCTGTTCCATGGTTTGTGTTTCAATGCAGCCCCCATGTATGTGGCTTGTTGACACAGCCCCACTTCAGCAAACTGACTTCTTGTCCGGAGGAAATTTAAACATCTCTAGGTCAACCATTCCTTCTCCCTGCCTGCAGGAAGGGACTCAGCAACACTGATGTGCATTTTGACATCCTTGTCAGGTATTTTCAGCTGGCACTGAGTGGTCTTTTGGCAGTCTTTGAATCAGTGCAGTATTGTTAGTTTTGTGATGCCGTTTCCACCAGGAAGATCTGTTGCAAACAGCAGAAGAATTCGCTCTCTGCATTGATCTTTGCAGCTAGGGCCGATTCTCGGGGAAGAGTCACACCTGGATGTTGGTGTTTGGGCTGAACTTTCTGGAGGAGGGGTGAGTTATGGACTGTCTGTGACCACCTCAGTTGCAGCACTGGCGCATAAAGCAGAAAGAAACAAATTACACTAAGGCTATGTCTATATTAGGAAAAGTTAGTTCCAATTTGTTAGTCCACTTCGTTAATTCAAAGTAACTGCCCTTAGTTCGAATTTATTAATTTCAAACTAAGGGTTAGTCCTGGTCTCCACTATACTTAGTTTGAACTAACCTGTGGTAGTTACTAGTTCGAACTAAGCGATCTTTTGTTCAAACTAAGGAAATCCTGAAGTAGACAGGTAAAAAATTAGTTTGAATAAAGCCTCCTTAATTCGAACTAACTTGCATGGCTGTTGCTGGCACTGGGCTTACGGGACTCAAGCCCCAAGTCCCAGTGCCCAAGCTGTGAGTCTGCCCCTGGGCCGGCTGCAGCAGAAGCACATGAGCCCTGAATGTCAGCACTCTGAGCCCTGGATCTTTTTCCAGGCTAGTGGCGCTCCTGCTAACTTGCCAGTGCAGACACAGCCTAAGAAAATAGCAACTCAGTGTCACGAGCCGTAACCTCTTCTCTAATCGAAGCCAAACTGCTGGGTCGCAATATCCACTGCTGATCAGCAGAGGTGATGACACACTGCATGGAAAAAGTATGTTTTCTGATCATGTATTTCTCTTTAATACTACTGCATTTTAACTTCTTCACCTCCAAAGTTCTCACCTCACAGTGTGGATCAATAGAGTCATTGACCCGAACTTTTCCATGACGCTCATTGTTTAACAGTCACCCCTCCCTCCTCCAACTCTTCTCTTTTCCAGATGCTATAGCCATATTTGCTTGACAACACCTTCAGAGATACCCAGTGTAATATTCACTTGCAGAAAACAAGGAAGCAATTGAACCGCTGGAAAGACCAACTACAGCGCACACAAGCAGGACTTGGCATCTGACTAAACCCTCTGATCAGCGACAAGAGCATCAGAATCTTAGTATCCCAGGCTACGTCCACACATACATCGTTATTTCAAAATAAGTTATTTCGAAATGAGTTATTTTGAAATAAAGTCCTTATTTTGAAATAAGTTGATTCGAATTAAGAAAATGTTAAGTTGAATTAAGGGAAAAGCTCAAAGCGAAATAGCATGTCCAAAGACAGGACTTGCTATTTCGCTTTGGGAGTGGGGCACCATGGGAGGTGTGGCAACATGGCCCCCTCCCTGGGCCCCCACCCAATATAGGCTAAAAGGAAGGCACCCTGGGAAGGAGAAGGGCAAAAGTGTTATTTTGAAATAATGGTAATTTGAAATAACACGTCTGAATGATTTTATTTTGAAATAACCCTTTTGAAACAACAGCCGTTTCGATTTAAAGAAGGTTTAAGCAATTTTGAAATGACGGCTCTTATTTCGAAACGATGGAGCCAGTCATTTTGAAATAAGACTACGTCATGTGGACCTAATCTCTTTTATGTCAAAATAACCAGTGTTATTTCAAAATAAAAGAGACATGTGGACATACCCCTAGAAATGCGGGGCTAGAAGGGACCATAAGAGGCCATTGAGTCACGTCGCCTGCACTCAGGGCAGGACCAAGTACCTCTTAAGCACTTTCCTTGAAATATGGGGTCAGAAGGCACCTTGAAAAGTCCAGCCCTCTACAGCGTGGCAGGACCGAGTAAACCTGGGCCATCCCGGACAGGTGGTTGTCCAATTTGTCTTTAAACACTTTCAGTGATGGCGAGTCCCTTGGGTAATTTGACTTCAGGCTTCCCATGGTTTGGGCCTGTAAACTGCTCTGATTTGCTGTTACTTTATGACCTGATCCTATGTTTTACACCCCCTTGCATTTAGTTTCATTCCTTTCTGTAAGTTCACCCATCTTCGAAGCATCTGAGGAAGTGGGATCTTCTCCCACGAAAGCTCATGCAAAAAATAAATCTGTTAGTCTTAAAGTGCCACACAACTCCTTGTTGTTTTTTTACTGGACTAGACTAACACGGCTATCCCTTTTGAAATTGAGTCCCTTGGGAGCCTGTTCTAGACCCGAATTTCCCCAAGAGTTAGAAAGTTTTTTCCTAATATCTACCCCAAAACTCCCTTGCTACAGTTGAAGCCCATTAGTGTTTTCCTACCTGCAGTGGACTTGAAGAATAATTTATCTCCCTTCTCTCTATAACAGCCCATTGTATATTAATGTATAACCTGCAAGACAACAGCTCGCCACTAAGATAAAGCTACCGCACTCTCTACTGGTGGAGGTGGTATCTATGCTGAAATTTGCAATAGACAAGGTGAGATGAGACCACTGTGATGACCCAGTCTTCCACAGGCCAGTCGACTTCCCTGAATCAAACCCTATCTTAACTAGAGACGGAGCAGCCAAAGCAGGGACTCAGGGACGTTCAGAAAACTTTCTGCCATTTTGGTTGGACTTTCTCTGCTCCTGTGCTGACGGCCTCTTTGATCCAGTCCTCCCCCAGTTTCTTCTCCTCAGCTCCACCCCACACATCGCAAACAACTGGTTCCAAGTAACCTAGTGTTTGCTGCCAGGTCATAGTCCAGCTCTGCTGGTGTGTTCAGCCCCCTCCCCATCCTGTGTCTGTCCTAACTGAAGCTCCCTCCTCATCCTGACATCTCTATTTCAGCAGGGTCTTTCAATTGTAGATGTGGAGATAGACGAGAATGAGACCCAGAGATGGGGGTGTGCACTTTCATGTCCATGAGCTACCCTAGCCCAGGACTCTGGGGATGGCCTATGTCTGTGCCCCACCCCGTCCAGGGTAGCTGAACCAGCAATTCTGCCAGACCAGCTCCCAAGGGATGAAACTTGCCCTGCCTGTCATTCTGGTGTCTGGGACAGTGAAAATTAGCACTTGACTACTCTAAGCACTGGATACTGGTGGCACCTGGCTGCGCCAGCTAAGATTAGGACCCAGCTGTGCAAGGTGCTGCACATGCACATACAGAGAGATGCAGAGAGCTAAAAAAGTCAGACAGCTGTGACATGAGAGGGAAAATGCAGATAGGAAAAGTGACTTGCCTGAGGTCACCAACAGAGCTGGGACTAGGAGGCAGGTCTCCTGAGTCCCCAGTGCACAAAACCAGGCTGCTCGCCCCGCACCTGTAACTTCCTCGTGAAACAAACCTCCTTGCCATGGGGCCTGACCCACAGCTCCTGGAAATCAGGAGTCTCTCCATTGATTTCACCAAGCATCAGATCAGGTCCTCTGCTCTTCGGGGGGGGGGGGGGGGAAGGACAGGGATCCCTGATCTCCTACACTCCCTGCTTGGGATAATTATCAACTCTTCCAGACACATCAGCCTGGAGCACCTGCTCAAGGGGAGATCCAGCCCTGTTCACTTCAGCTTCAGCTTCCCCACAGCAAGCTTCACCCAACTCCCACCATGAAGGTAACAGGCATCTCCAGCCAAACAGCCCCAAAACAGCATCAAAAGAGGAGTCTTCAGCCCTGCTGGGTGCTGCCTTCAGCCTCCTCCCTTACAGACAGATGCCCACGAGTGACAGCCTGGCTCCAATCAATCCAAATCTGTCCCAAGGCAGCAGCCCCCTAGCCTCTAAAGGGGCTGGGCAGCCAGTTACACTCACCAGCTTTCCTATTTCCAAAGGGGCAGCTGTGTTAGTCTAGTAAAGCAAAAAAAGCAAGGAGTCTTGTGGCACTTGAAGACTAACAGATTTATTTATCGCATGAGCTTTCGTGGGAGAAGATCCCACTTCATCAGATGCTTTGAAGAGAGAGAACTTAGAGAATTGGATGGAAATAAATGTAGGGGAGTGTAAGACATGCAATCAGGTCATACTGGTCATCAAGAAAATCAATGGGACTTCAAGACTTCAAAGAGAAACAACCAAAATCGAACTAATATGCAAATTAAATTGTGTGAAAGCAGGGCGAAATCGTGACTGTGGATTCTTTTCAGATTATAACAAGTAATTTGACTTCATCCTCCCCCTCTGTGTGCTGTTTCCTAGAGTTTGAATCCTTACAAATGCTCTGATTTGCTGTTGCAGTGTGACCTGATCCCATGTCTTTCACTCCCCTGCATTTATTTTCATCCAATTCTGTAGGTTCTCCCTCTTCAAAGTGTCTGACGAAGTGGGATATGCTCCCATGAAAGCTCATGCGATAAATAAATCTGTTAGTCTTTAAGTGCTACAAGACTCCTTGCTTTTTTTTTTCCCCCACCTTTCCTGTGGTGCTCATGTCACGATAGCCCTCCCATACTGGCAAGTGGTGCTGCCACAGCCCTGCCAGGAGGCATAATTGCGTGCCCTCATCTCACTTAAGAGAGTTCCTAGATTGCACCACAAGCCATTGGCAGAGCCGGTCATCGTCCTTCCTCCCTCATTCACAGTCTGGTCACCACTTGCAAATTGATAGGAAACACGTCCCTCTGGGCTCAGTCGCCCAGAATTGTGGTGCTGATCATCACAAGGCCTGTGGGGCAGCGACTGCTGGGGGCTGGTTTAGAGACCCAAAAAACTAGCAACACAGAGATGGCACCTCATCTGTGGGGGGGCAAACACCTCGGTGGCAAGAGCTTATTACACCACAGAGCAGATTGCATCATGGGGCTGGTGCAAGGTGCATTTTCCTGACTAGACGTGCCGTACTGGGTCATTCCTAAATGACTGATGTGCAAGGCTAGTGTTTATCTACCTAGCCAGGACCTACGTTCACTTGGGCAAGTTACTTAAATGACTTTGTGCCTCAGTTTCCCCACAGTAAAAGGAGAATGGAGGTAGAAAAAACAGAAGAAAAATGATTAGCAACTTAGCAGCATCGCCATCAGTTAAGACCCAGTCAAGGCTTGTAATCAATCATCTCCTGCCCTGGTGGTGGCTGACGTTTCTGTTCAAGCATTGGACCTGTATCTTATCAGCATGCACTCGAGTGCTGGTTCCTCCCTACAGTCATCGCTGTTGCAATGGAGAGCCAAAGAAATGAAGAGAACAAGACTAGGAGTTGCACAGTGTTCGCAACATGGTGTGATCTCCGAATAGTGAGGGTTATTTATCTCCATGCCCTCACTCTAGCTAGCCACCGGGAACCACATTACTTAGTACTATTAATTGTCATCGTTACTGCAGCAGAGACCAAGAACTGCACCCACGGGGCAGGCCCCATGATGCTGGGTGCTGTGCAAACAAACCAGAAGGGTGGGCCCTGCTCCAAAACCAATCTACAACCTAAGAGACAGTTACTCATTTATCTCATCACTCTGTCACATAGGGCTGTGCTCGCTGTCCCATGTAGCCATGAAATAAAAGAGCAACAACCCTGCTCTTGTCATCCAGTGCAGACAGCTAGATGCCAGGATGGAAAGAACAGGGTCATTACTGATTTTCCTGTGACTGCAGGTAAACCATCACTCCAGGGCTTTAACTCATCTATTGCCAGGGCTGCCTGCAAGCTGCTCAGTCAGGATCAGCCACTTGCGGAGAGCTTGTGCAAGCCTGTTTGCAAACTCTGGTTAATGGCTGGTCTATTAAGGACGGAAGAACCAGTGGTTTCCATGATAGCTCAGAAATTGAAGTTCAACTGCACAATCAGGGTCTAAGTTGTCTGGAACACTCCTTCACTTTCATATAGCAAGCTCAGAAGTCACTGCTCAGAGACTCTTTTATAGCCAGGAAATAAGCTGTTCATTTTGTTTTATGACCCTACAGTAGCAGAAACTCAGCCACAATGGTCTCCATTTTTGGATCCAACTGCTTTGCCTGAGCAGCACTAAACTGCCCTAAAGAGGCTGCCACGTTTCCCCTTAAATGCTTTGGTGGCCACCTGCTTCTCCAACTCATGTACAAGCTGCGGAGGATGCAGGAAGAGGCAGAATAGAGAGTCCTTGGCCAGTGCAGCAATCTGCATGGGAGTCCCATGGAGACCAGTGGGTGGGTTACAGCCTAAAACCCTTTAGGCTACTTTAAATTACAGAAGGGTCTTTTGGCCCCCTGCCAATCCAGAATTGATGGAGCACAGAGGAGGCTTAAAGTCACCCCCCCCCAAACCCCCAGGCACTCTATCAGCTACACCAAGAATTGCAACCAATGTCTTAGCTAGGCTAAACCAGATTAGATATATTCCACATAAGGAGTTATTAGTTCAGTTACAAAAGACTGGGATTAATATAGAAATTGAAAAGTGGATAAGGAACTGGTTCAAGGGGGAACTGCAACTGAAAAGTGACCAGTCAGGCTGGAAGGAGGTTATAGTGGAGTCCCTCAATGATCGGTCTTGGGACTGATCTTATTTACCCTTTGGTTACTGACCTTGGCACAAAAGTGGGACTGCGCTAATAAAGTTTGTAGATGACACCAAGTTGGGGGATGCTGCCGATACAGAGGCGGGTTGGGATATCATACAGAAAGTTCTGGATGACTTTGTAAACTGGCATATCAGGAACAGGATGCAATTTAATAAAGGGAAGTGCAAGGTCATGCACCTAGGGACAAACAGCAAGAATTTTTCCTTTAAGTTGGGGATGCATCAGTTGGAAGGGACAGAGGAGGAGAAGGACCTGGGCATATTGGGTGATCACAGGATGACTATGAGCCAGCAATGCAATGTGGCCGTGAAAAAAAGCTAATGCAGTCCTAGGATGCACCAGAAGAGGCATTTCCAGTAGAGACTGGGAGGTGTTAGTGCCACAGTACAAGGCACTTGGTGAGACCCGATCTGGAATACCCTTTGTAGTTCTGGTGCCCTAAGTTTAAGAAATATGAATTCAGATTGGAACAGGTGCGGAGAAGGCTACAAAGATGATCCGCAGAATGAAAACCTGCTTTATGAGAGGAGACTCAAAGAGCTTAGCTGGTTTAGCTTAACCACGGGGCTGGATCAAGGGGCTGTGGCGCCCCGAGCCGGCTTTTGGTTGTGCCTCCCCCCCCGGGGGGGGGGGGGACATGGCCTCCAGTCTGGCCAGCTCGCCCTGCCCCAAGGGTGGGGAACAGCCAGCCCAGGGGCAGAGCGGGTCAGCCCAGAGACAGGTCTCCCCTCTCCAGCCCCTCCCCTGGGCCGGCTGTTCCTCCCTAGGGTCTGGGAGGGCCAGCCCAGAGGAGAGGTGAGAAAGTGGAGCCCAACCCATGTGGGCAGAGTGGCTGGCTTGGGGAGGGGCAGGAGCATGGGTCTGGCTCCTGAGCCAACCCCCCGTGCCCCCTCGTGCAGTGCCGCGGCTGCCCCCCAGACACTGCCTTATTTGCCTATGGGTCAAGCTGGCCTTGCCTAACCAAAGGAAAGTTGAGGAGAGATATGCTTGCTCTCTATAGATACGTCAGAAGGATAAATACCAAGGAAGAAGAGAAATTATTTGAGTATAGCACCAGTGTGGACACAAGAACAAATAGATACAGACTGTCCATCAGGAAATGTAGGATTGAAATTAGACATGGGGTTTCTAACCATCATTCTGACATAGCCTTCTAAGGAGAGCTGTGGAGGTGAAAAAACCCAGTTGGCTTCAAAACTGAGCTGGAAAAATTTATGGAGGAGGTGGTATGATGGGACAGCCTACTTTGGCAATTGACCAAACTTCAGTGGCCCGAGCAGGGACATTACAGAGAATTCTTTCCTGGGCGTCTGGCTGGTGAGTCCTGCCCACATGATCCAGATTTAACTGATCACCATTTTGGGGGTTGGAAGGGAATCTTCCCCCCACAGCAGATTGGCAAAGGCTCTGGGGAAGAGGCGGTTCACCTTCTTCTGTGGCATGGGGCACGGCTTGCTTGCTGGGGCATTCTCCATACCTTCAAGTTTTTAAACCATAATCTGAGGACTTCAATAACTTAGTCTCAGATTAGGGGTCTGTTACAGGAGTGGGAAGGTGAAGGTCTGTGGCCTGCCTTGTGCGGGAGGTCAGACTAGATGATTATGTAGGTCTCTTCTGACCGTAGATTCTATGCGCCTGTGAGATTTGTAGCTTAAACATCAATTTCATGGTACTCACACAAATGGATCAAAACATTTTCATTGATAATCAATCAAAACTGACAGAGAAGCAAACTAGACAAAATGCTGCTTGAAAAGTAGAGTCAAATGTAGTGATTTAGGCTTTGAAGGCAGCCTTGTTAGAAATGGACTCACGAAGGAATAGTAAAACCAGGGTTACTTGTTGATTTCAAGATATTTACTGTGCATGCTTTTATATGTGCCACTGACAATTGGCGCTTGAGCAGTTTATAAAGCTTTAGCTTTTTTGAATCTCAACCTCTACTGTCATTAAATGACCATCTGTGCCACCCAATTTCCTGCAATTGTGAAAATAATGATAGATAAAATTGCTTAGAAATAAACTTCACTACGATGCATCACCATTATAAAATAAAAGTCAAATTCTGGTGAGACTAAGTTTAGTACTTTAACCAAGAAATGAAACTAACAAGAATAAGAAACTGAAACTCCCTTTTCAACCTACAGTTTCTGAGTCAGTCCCTTCGAGTCTTGAGCCTGGCTTAAAAACGGTGCGATTTGGAAGATGATAAATGAGGGGCTCTTTCGATTTGCCCCCTGGAGTTAGACTCTTTGTGGTTCGTGGTTCCAAGCATTTTTCTGCACCCTAGAGAGCTAGAGACTGACTTCCATTTTTAAAACAAAAGCTGAGTGAAATTCACAGTAACATGAAGCAACAACTTGACCAGGAGGCAAGTGAATTGGATATATATTAACATACTTTTGCAATCTCAGGCACTATCTGTGACACAAGGAAGGAGTGAAGGAGCGCACGGTGTCTGAGACATCGGCTCATTGTCCTGACAGTTCCCTTCCGAAGGCACTTTCAGACACTATGTTCACTTTAGGCAGAACATTATCCTCTGTGCTCGCTGTGGGAGTCGTGTCACTCTGGGGAGAGGAGAAATGTCGCTGGTAAATGCTAGGAGACTGAGCTGAGCAGAGATGCGTTATTGCGCCTTGTGTCGCTGTCACAGAGGGTTAGGCTCTGGGGCTTTGTGAGCGGGGAGATACAAGGCCCTGCTTGCTGTGTCTCGGCTCTCGGCCACACCAAGTGATGTAGTGTAGCTATTAAGGAAGCTCATGTACTACCAAGGCTCTTTTACACTATCATGCACCCGGAGTGCTTCTTGTGTGTCTTCGTTCAAGCTCACTAGGTCTCTCGCTTACTCCACTTCTGCCTTCGTGTTATTCTGAGCCATCAGGCGCAGCAGAAGGGATGGACAGACAGGAGGAGGGAGGGAGGATGGGGGAATTTTCCAACAGACTAAGCCTGTGCAAAGAGCAGGGATTTTTGATTTGTCCTCATTTTGCTGTGAGCACTGGGGCTGTATGAGAAGTTAAGAGTAAAATTCAGAGGAACTCCCCAAGAAATCCAGTTCCCTCAGAGAGCAACAGAAAGGGGGAGCCAGGGACACAGCCCCCAGCAGCTGGCAGGGCAGAGCAAGCCCCAATAACCAGCCTGTCCAAAGAAGAACAGTTTCCAGCAGCTGGCAAATGGGGCTAGTCCTGCTCTCGCTGAGAGTCCACCTTGCTCCCCACACCCACCCTGGATTGGCCTTAGGTGTCCCCTGTCCCCGGCTGTCGCTCCCTGATTCCCTCTTTCCACCAATTCACCATGAGCTGCTGCTGCCCAGGAACGCGCCCCAGAACCACAGGTCATGTAAGGAAACACCCCACCTGTGGGGCCAAAGACTGAAGTTCAAAGACCCTCTCTGCTCAAAAGCAGGCTCGGAGGCGTCCCTTTTGGCCTGGAAAGGAAGGAGTCAGGCCAGTTTGAGACCCCAGACAGCAGCCCGCTCAAAGCGCTGTGATCATCGCAGACTGTGCAACGCTTACTGGCTGTGGGGAGATGGAGGGTAGGTCTGTGGTGGTCTGCTATTAGACACGATGGTCAGGGCTGTAACCCCAGGCTCTGGGTGTCCCTTAACCTCTGACTGCCAGAAGCTGAGAGAGGACAGCAGATGCTGAATTACTCAATAATCGCCCTGCTTGGTTCATTCCCTTGGGAGCTCTGGCACTAGCCCCGGCTGGACAACAGGCTCCTGGGCTAGATGGACCATTGGTCTGACCCAGCAAGGCTGCTCTTTTGAGATGAGAGGCAGGGTGAGGTATAACTCTCAGACATGGGTGCATGAAGTCAGGAGCAAAATGCAGTCCAGGACTTCACTGCCTCCAGAACAGAGGGAACATCTCTGGGAACATCGACAGAGCCAGGGGCATTTGTGCAGACGTTGATCAGAGCTAGCGTGCTCAATCTGGTCGCGGCTACTAGCAGATGGCCGTGCTTGTCCAAACATGGATACATATGATATCCGCTGAGCTTGTACCCAAAGTGGCTACCCTGCTACTTCTAGCTAGCTTAAGCAGAGCTTACACAGGTTCATCTATTCGAGCTGGACACAATCCCTTCAGCCCTAGTGTAGATGGGCCTTAGTGATACAGCAGGGGTGAGCCAACTTTTTGGGATGAGGGCTGCATCTGAAAGGGAAATTGTATGAGGGGCAGCCATGCTCTGGCCAGGCCCAGCGGGAAGGCCTGATGAAAGGCTCACACAGGATGTCTTCAGCCCCTGTGATACAGTGTTCTCAGCACCAAAAGTCCCTATCCCTGAAAACCAGCTGAAGAGGAGAACACAGGTCAGCAACAGGCCTTCTAGATTGGCTTTCTGTAACAGCTGGACAAACAAAATCAGTTTTTGGTTGGGTTTTTTTTTTGCAGGAAATTGAGAATTTTTTCTTTTTAGTATTCCATGAAATTGATTTTTTTCTGGTTTGTTTTCTAATGTCTTTCATTCAAAATTTTGCAGGTTTTGGTAAAAATTTAAAATTTTAACAGCCTCCCCCAAATTTTAGTGTAATCATTTTTTTCCCCAGAAACTGATTTTTTCCCTACAAAAATAAAAAGAAAACCAAACCATTTCAATCAAAAGCAACACTTCAAAAAAAACCTGTTCATGTTGATCCAAAAGCCCTTTTTAAATGAAAAAAAAAATCCTTTGACCATCTGTATTTTATATCTGCCGTAGCACCCTGGATAGGTGTGTCCACTCCTTCTCTAGTGGACTGGTCACTACAGGATAACACCCTACTATTTCCAGAAGCTAATGGAGCTACTCCCTTAATTTAAGTGCCAGAAGAAATACTATCTGTTTGAGCTGATGGTCCTGGGAAATCCCCTCTGGTGAACCCTGGTGGGAATCACTATATGTACACATTTGTCAGGCACTCAGATAACTGCAAGAAAGGGAAGGGTATTGTTATGGCAGGTAGGTGTAACCATGTTTCTGTGTCATACACAGTCCTCGAAATTATTTTCCTTAGCACACAAGTGAGTTTTGACACTTGGGAAGATAGGCTGGTGGCTGTTAGTTTGGGGTATACACAGTCCTGCATGGTGGCAGTTTGGGGAGGGAGGGAGCTGCGTGAGCAGCAGGACAGTTTGCTACGTGCCGTTGGTTCTAATTAGAATCAGTTCTTGAGGTGGAGCTGCTATTGGAGAAACAAGTGTTGGATTGAAACCCCTGAGAGAATGATTGCTCTGAGTGCTGCTTGACCACCTCTGTTCCAGGACTAGTATGTGTGCAAATAAAGCAGGAGAAAGTCAGAACATACCCAGACTCCACCGCACTTCTTCTCTACTGGGAAGCTGACCTGTAAGGCGCAGTTGTCTGCTACTGCTCAGCAGTGGGGAAAACTGGTGTGAGACCAGAACACTGCTATCTGTAGAAAGGGCAACAATAGAAATACTTGGACTTAGCACATACAACCCCTTCTTCCAGCGGTCAAAAGCTTTCCCCGCCTCTTTGTCTATGCTCAGAGTTGCAAACTCCCATGTGGCTGCTTTAATTTCCATTTAAACCAAGCTGATTTGCATTTCATTAAAGTCCCGTTTAACCTAGTCTGAACCAAGCTGCTCTTAACCCTAACCTAGAGCAGCCACACAGAGCTTGTGCCAGTGTCATAAAAACGTCCCTGTACTTAAATAGCTGCCGTTTCTGACATGGCCCCAGAGAACTTTCCCCCAACCTCTGGAAAGGGCTGGCTTGAGGTGCCTTCTTCCTCTCTCGGCTCCCCTCATGCCTTTCTGTCCCGCTGCTGTTTCTTTGTTCCCATGGTGGAGCAGGCCGTGCGTGAGCGTGTCTGTCTCTGCTGCTGTTACAGGCCTTCAGGAGTGCAGCACTTGAGCAATAACAAGGTGCAGGTGTAATCAATCTGCCCATGACAAGAAAGCTTTTAGCCCTGGAAATCTCAGCCGCAGGCACATGAGCTGGGCTGACAGCCTTCTGGAGGTGGATTAGGTTTCAGCTGGTGCCTTTGCATTTCAGGAGCAGAACACTCCCTCGGCTGTGAGCTTTTAGGACATGGAAAATGCTTTCAAGCCAGCTAAGAGTTTTAGTGGGAGGAGGGGGAAGGTCTTGGGGATTTTTCTGCTCAGAGAAAGTATGAAACCACCTTCTGCTCAGCCCCTGTAATGGTGCCAGACCTGGTAGTGAACTCGGAGAGAGACGGTCCAGCAGGGTTCTGCTACTTCCACGGGAAACTTCAGGCCGAGAGCACAGGAACAGTTCCTTAGGATGGAAACTGAGGCTCCACAGCACCCAACAGACTGGCTGCCCCCACTCCACATTTGTCATCTGGTCGGGCCCCCATTCAGACACCTGCTGCATATAGACACAGTTAACCAAAGCAGCCAGAAGGCGGGATGCAAGGCTGCACAGACGGGACATTTTCTGAGTCAAAATGCCAGGTCTGCTCCTCTGGGCCACCTCATCCTTCCTAGCTAGAGACTGAGTCAATGATACCTTTGCCATCCTTCCCCCCGTTTTACAGCAACTGCTTGTGTCTCTTCTTGATTTGAGAGCTGTTCAGGGCAGGGCCTGTCTTTCACCCCATCTTGGCTGGGGCCCTCTAGGAGCTGTAAGATACAAATATCTGACAAGGGGCAGCCGTGTTAGTCTAGCTCAGCAAAATAAGCAAGGAGTCTCATGGCACTTAAAGACTAACAAATGTATTTATCACTCGTGCATCTTTAAGCGCCACAGGACTCCTTGCTTAAATATCTGACAGAGCCTTCCATCCCAAGATCTCACAGCCTTTATGTACCATGGGCAGCCCCTTCCATCTACAAAGACTGGACGATAGTGCAGTGGGACAGACCAGGCCCTTGCATTCACACCTTGAACACTGTCGTTTTGTACAAGGCACGTCTTGTAAGGTTTCATCTGAAAACTCATAATTTGCTGGTCAGCATCACCCTGATAAAACAGGTGGCAACAAAACTAACAAGATGTCTCTGTGTGCTGTCATTAACATATGATCTAAGTCCCACAACCCTGCCCAAACTGAGGTTGGCACACGTCTGTTCTGCACAAAGGAATGGGTGCTCTGCTAAAATTCTCATTTAAGCAGAAAACAGAATCATCCATCAGGAAGGGAAATAAAGAAAGCCCAAAGGGGTAAGACAAGCCAGCAGGGAACATCCTACCACATAGACTGTTTGTCTCCTGGTGCCCAGCTGGAAATGTTTTTCAAGGGAGGAACTGAAATGATAAAAAGGAGGGGCAGACACCCCAAAGCACCTCCCTGTCCATCACATTCAGTGCACCTGAATTGACAAAAGAAGCATTTGCTGGGCTCTGGGGAGAGGCCCTTATCTACAGGGCTTGTCCGTAAAGCAGCCATAGGCATGTGGGGAGAAACAATGCTTGAATCAGAGATCATTCACCAAGTTTACTAACAGTCAATGTCTTTACATTTCTCGTAACCGTTCGACTGTTGTGCTTCATTACCTGTACTCACTTAAAATCTACCTGGTTTTAGCTAATAAACTTGTACAGTTTTATCTAATCTGGTGCATTTAAATAAAAGTATCTGCACTGCTATTTGAGATAATGAGCTGATGTTGTATTCCCTTTAAGGAATAATGGACTTAAAATATTCCATACCATCCAGGGGAAGGCTGGGCAGCTCAGGGCACACACTTCTGAGAGCAAGCTGGGGCTGGGGATGTGCTGGGGTCACCCTTGTGCCAGCAATCAAGTGCGGTTGGCAGTCCACAGCTTCACACAGACACTCAGGGGTGGCTTTTGTGACAAAACCCCCTCCATCTCTGTACTGACCCTTCTTGTGGGATGCTTCGGCAGAGATGCCAAAGACTGGATTGCCCGCCCCATTAGAGGTGGCCCCCCTGAGACAATATTGTAGCATGGCAGAAGGAAATCTGGCTCTGACGCAAGCCGTGACTAATGAAGGAGCATGTATCCCAGTCCGAGACTTGCTCACAAGCCGTGAATTCACACCAGACACTCAGATGTGTGTCTTTTTCCTAGCATGCTGAACCCTAGAATCCTTCCCCCTTGGCTTGCTCATGTTCCCCACACAGCAAGGGCCAGGGAAGGACGTGCCTGGAAGAGTGTTTATTTTTCCAGCGTAGGAGGAAAGGTGGATTTCAGCCTGGGTCAGACGCCTCCTTGGAAGCTGAATGTTTTGCCTTCAAATTCTTACCACAAATGTTCTATTCCCTGGGATTTCTCAGCCTTTTGGCATCTTTCATCCCCAACCCCCCGGGGCGATTCAGCAATAGACCCTACCAACCACAGATTTCCTTTCCAAATGCAATGCTCTCTTCTTGTGTTATTTCTTCTAAACGGACCCTGTCAAGATAAGAATCCTATAACTCAAGGACAGCTGGATGGATTTCACCCCGAATAATTCCCTTTGGACTGAGACCAAACAGGCAAGCTCCAGCACAAAAGGAGGATGTTTGAAGAGGCTATACAAGAGCAGAGACAAGAAAGCTGTGCAAACTGTTAACAACAGGGGCCTGAGAAACTATAATAGTTTATAATGATAATAATTTTATAATAGTTTAATGCCTTGCACGTTACCAGGATCCAAAGGGGCAGCCATGTCAGTCTAGTTCAGCAAAACCAGCAAGGAGTCCTCTGGCACTTGAAGACTAACACATTTGTTAGTCTTTAAGCTCCACGGGACTCCTTGTTTATAATAGTTTAATAATCTTTTTTTCTTGTCTACATTATTATTAGCTCCTTAGATTATTATGAATGATTACAGTAGTACCTAGAGATCCCAGCCCAGACTGGATTTTCCTTATGTTTGGCGCTGCATGGACAGAGAAGGAGAGTTTACAACTGAAATTCTCTTATTCCCATTTTACAGATGGGGAAAGGAAACACAGAATGTAAGGGACTTTTTCCAGGGTCCCATAAGAAGTCTGTGGCAAAGTGACCCATTGACCTGGGTCTTCTGTGTCCCAGCTCAGTGCCTTAACCAAGACAGAATTAATGAACATTTCAATGTGCATTTTGCAGTTTCTGCCGCTCTTTTTCAGGCATGCATGGATTTAAGGCTGGGAGACCATTCTGATAATCCTTTTTGAGTGCCTGCATAACTCAGGCCAGAGAACCCATCCCATGAGTCCTGCATCCAGCTCAGCATCCTGTCTTTTAGACTGGCTGTTCTGCATTCCACTCAGCTGTCCCAATGAAACCGCTAGAGCTGCTTGGGGTGGGGGAATGCCTTCATTCCTGCAAGAAGTGTTAAAGACAAGCAAGACTTTTCAATTTTAATCAACAAAAAAAGTTGCAGAATTTTTTTTAAAAAGTGTCTGTTAAACTCACCCCCACCCCCACCCCCCATACACCCCCAAAATGTTTCTGTTTTTGGCAACAGACAAGCAAAATACTTTGGGGTTGCAGGTTCAAAAACCAAAAATTTCTGGTCTTCAAAAACTGAGAATTTTCAAGTTTTGATTGTTGGAGGAGAGTTAAACCTCTGTAAATTACAGCAAACGTGGAAGTTCATGATAATTTCCACTGTATTAAAATGCTGCATGGGACCAAGAGGGTTTTGTGACCACCTTGAGGAAGGAGGGATAAAGTCAGTCTTGTTGGCGTCAGTGCCTCTGTCTAGTCATTTTCTGCTTTCCAGCATGACCCAAGGATGAGAGAGCAGTGCAGGGCCCGTGGAGAAGAAGGATGCATCTGGCCATTGCTTTGGCCCTGCAGATGTGGGAGGGGAAGGAGAGCTGTGATGTTCATTGTGCAAGGTAGGATGAAGGCATGTTGGCAGGCTCTCGTGCTGTGTGGGAGAGCACTTACCGCCTCTGCTGTGGTTGAATTTTCTCTGTGATTAGCTAAAGAAGTTCACTCTCCAGGGGAAAGGAAAAGAAGTGGCTCCAGAAATGAGGTATGTGGATCAAGGAAGAGGATGGTCCAGTAAGAAGAGTGCAGGCCTGCAACTTGGTAAGGCCTTATTAAAATTCCCACCTCTGCCACAGACTGCCTGTGTAACCCTAGGCAGGTCACTTTGGGCCAGATCCTCAAAGAGGTTGAAGTCAATGGAAATTAGAAACCTCTGGACCTTTGAAGATTGGAGCCTCAGTTCCCGCCTGAACAACAGGGGCCCTCACATTGCCATGCCTCACCGTGGGATTTTGAAGATAAAGATTGTGAGAAACTCAGACTCTAGGCAGAGGGGTCACTGTCATACGGCCCGCAGGCCTGCTGCCCCCCTCCCCTATCTCCAGCCCAGCACTGGCAGTGGCTGGGGCCGGATTGGGACCGCTGGGGCCTCCAGCCATTGGCCGGCTTGCACCCAGCTTCTGTCACTGCTGGCCACCAGCTGGTGGCCCAGGTGGGCCTGATCCGGCTCCAGCCACTGCCTGCTGGCCAGCAGCTCACAGCCCAGGCTTGGACCCAGCTCCTGCCCCTGCTGCTCGGGCAGGCGCCAGCCAGCTCCAGCCACTGCCTGCCAGCCAGCGGCAAATGGCAAGAGTCAGATCTGAGTGGGGGCTATTTGCCGCGGGCTGGCAGGCAGCAGCAGGAGCTGGATCGGGCCCTGGCACCTGACTGGAGCCAGCAGCGGGGCCGCGGAGCAAGGCGCCCGATACTAGGGTAAGAGGGGTCATATAGGGACCAGAGGTCAATAAAGTAGTACCCCTGGGAACGTTCTTACCCATCAGGTGTTGATGCCCATTTCAAATGGTTTCAGTTTTGGTTTAGGTTCCGCCTTCCGAGGACACGTGCTCCTCCACTTGGGAAGAAATGCCAAGGAGCACTTTTGGAGAGTCGGCTGCACTGTTGCCCAATGACCTCTTTTGTCTTCAAGCCACATTTGCAGCTCCCTATTGATTTTAGAGCTTCTTTCTTGCTTGTTCAGCCTTCAGCAGTTAAAGAGGAAAATTTACCATTGTCCCCTGTAATATTCTTTTAAATATTTGTACAGTTTTGTCCCCAGTCAAGTCTTCTCTTACACAGACTGAAGAAACCCAGTTTTCTCCATCTTTCCTCATGGGTTGTGTTTTCTAGATCTTTAAATCATTTTTGTTGCTCTCCTCTGGACTTTCTCCAGTTAGTCAGCATCTTCCCTGAAGCGTGCAGCCCAGAACTGGACACAATACACCTGCTGACACCTTATGAGTGCTGAATAGAGCAAAACAATTCCTTCTTGAGTCCTTACAACTTTCTGGCTGAGACATCCCAGAATGAGGTGCATGTTTCTTGCAACAGTATTACATTGTTGACACATTTTGTTTTGTTGAGAGAAAAGCTCGTTCTCTGCTCTGGTCAATGATGGAGCCGG
>ML682065.1:395742-441321 GCA_007922195.1 Podocnemis expansa
TCACTTATGCTCACAAGTTTGTGGTCTCATACAAATCTCATAACAGTTTACAATTCCCTACAACCCCCAGATCCTTTTCCACATGATTCCATCCGAGGCAGTCATTTCCCATTTTGTGTGTGTGAAACTGATTGTTTCTTCCCACATGTTGTTCTTTGCATTTGTCTTTACTGACTTCCATCCTATTCGTTTCAGAGACATTGCCAGTGCATGAAGCGTCTGACAAAGTGGGATTTTCTCCCACAAAAGCTCATGCAATAAATATATCTGTTAGTCTTTAAGTGCCACAAGACTCCTTATTTGTTTGTTTTACTGAACTAGACTAACATGGCTGCCCCTTTGGATCTCAAAGATTGTTTTGAGTTCTAATCCTGTCCTCCAAACACTTGCAGCCCTTTCTAGCTTGGCATCATCCACAAACTTTATAAGACAACGCTCTGGGCTGTTGTCCAAGTCGCTTCCAGTGATTGTGAATAGATCCAGACCCTGACAGATCCCTGAGGAACCCCACTCAATAGCCCCGCCAGCATGACTGGGAACCATTGTGAGTCTACATACAGCCACACCTTTGCTCTCCCACCAGCAGCGCTGTGCACACAAACACTGTAGTGTAGGCAGCCATGGCTACTTTTGGAGTGCATTGCCCCAGCAAGTTATGCACGCAGAATAAATAGCTCTGTCTAGGCTATTGGGAATTGGCCCAACAGCTGGAGGAAGCCCACTGGCTGGCAAGGGGCATAGTGATGAGGCTGGACTGGCATCTCAAGGGCTGATGTTAGATTGCGTTGGGCAGCTTGGTCTAACGAGCCACTTCTACAGCACCTCTCAAGCCAAGGCTGGCTGGGCAGTAGCCAGGCTGAGATGGTCAGGTGAAAGTGTTGAGGGGGTGGTGTGGGAAGCTAGCACTTTACTAAGCCTGCTATCATACAACTTGCCTCATCCTGCTTCTGGCTTTTGAAGGAGCAAGCTGGCTGATCTGATCCCCTGTTGCCCCTTTAAATGCCTCCCTAGCTCCTGCCAGGGATGGCTGATGCCTCCAAGGGGCAGCTCCGGAAGGGGACAGGAGAGAACCTGGTGTGATGCTGTCTGGACTGAGGGGATCATTTATGGTTGTTTTTCATATTAACAGTATTTCATATTTGCAAAAATCCATGTGTGATATGCTGTGTTTGGTACCAATAGAAAGGGTGTAATCTGCTAGGAATGGTTTCTGTGTAGGTGTCAGAAGTATTAGAAGATAGAAATGTGTTTGTTTTATTTGTATTTTGAGGTATTGGATTCTGGGACACTCCCAAACTAGACACCTGCAACCATTGTCTCCTTAATGGCCCATTAAGGAAGCTCCCAGATTTGCTGGGCCCAGGGAGGAACCTACTGAACCACTAGGACTTGCCCGTGTGACTCAACTCCATTTTGATTTGCAAAAACTCCACACAGCATGGGAAAGGCCAGAGGTGATAAAAGGTGGCAGCATTGACTCCATTTGGTTTTTCAGTCTCCAGTCTGCAACCCACACCCATCTCTGGATCTATTCCCAGGGCCATCCCTAGGGTAGGGCCAGTGGGACAGCCGCTCAGGGCACTGCACTTTGGTGGCCCTGCACCACTGCCCCCCCATGCCAGGGACCAGGCAAGCCAGCGAAAAGCGGTGGCCCAGTTCAGCGCTGCCGGTCCATTCCTCTCCACCATGGGTGCTGCTTTCGGCTCAGTGCAAGAGCAGCGGGGAGGGGGCGGGAGGCAGCTCTAGGCCCATATCACTACCCCCAATGGCTGCGCTGCCTCCCACCTCCTCCCTGGCACAGAGCGGAGAGCAGCGTACTGGGGGGGGGGCAGACTGGCTGAACTGGGCTGCCCTTTCGGCTGGCTCACCCAGTCGCTGGCATGAGACGGCCAGTGCAGGGGCCTGCCCCTCCCATGGGTGGGCCAGCCAGCCCCACCCCCCCAGTGCTGGGGGGTGAGGGGGGCCCCACAGAGGGCACTTCGCCTGGGGCCCTGCCCCCCCCCCGGGACGGCCTTGTCTATTCCCCTGCGCTGGGTGTCTACCAGAAGATTTGGACTTACCTGCAAGCTCCAAATTCTTCAAGAACTTGCTTCTATGAACTCTAAATCATTTGTATATACGTGACTCACTTTAACCCTTTAACATCTCTCATCTTTTGTTTCTTTTCTTTCTATATTAAACCTTTAGATGTAGTCACTAAAGGATTGGCTGGCAGCGTGGTATTTTGGGGTAAGATCCAAGCCTCTATTGTTCTGGGTGACGTGGCTGGCCCTTTGGGGTCAGGAGAACCTGTTTCTTTAAGAGATGCAGTGGCCAAGTGGGAGCCAGAGGGGCTGACGTGCAATTAATGGGGCTGTTTCTATTTTGTTATGCTTCATGATGAGCGGTGTGTCAGAAGCATGGTTTGTGACGCATTGGGAGACTGGTTTAAGTGACACCCATCACTGTTTGGCAACTTTGGCTCTTGGTTTTGCAGCTTGTCCTGATTTTTGCACATTCAAATTGCTATCTCAGGAGGCCCAGGCACCATTGGCCCCCAGCCCCAGAGACCCCTGCCCAGCAACAGCGGCCTGTGCTGCATTCTGGTGAGGAGAGGGACATGCCTCACCTGCCCCTTCAGCTAATGAACTAATGAGCCTTGAGCAGCTCAGCAGCTGCCCAAAGACAGGGATCTCTAGGCCCAGCTGCCAGCACCCAGAACGTGGTTACCCACAGCTAAGTACGTCAGGTGCAAGCAACATGCAAATTCTACCCATGTACAGCTGTGGGGAAGCTCTGGCTGGCCTGCCCTGCTGTCCCAGTCCTGGCCACACGTGACGCTGATGCCTCTTGGTCCCATATACACAGACCGGAGAGCTGCCGGCACTTCTGCCCTGGCCCCCCAGGGAAGAGGCTCCAGACTCACTTTTTCCGGGTTCCCAACAGGAAGGTTCTTTTTAGGGACTGACCGAGTTCGTCTCCTGGGCATTTCAGGGGGTGGCAGAGCCAGGCTGTGGTGTGACACTGTGCCCCGAGAGCTCCTGGGGTCTATGCACTAATGGAATGGCGAGAGCCTTCCTCTAGGCTGGCAGCTTCAGAGACGCTGCACGGAGCCCACTGCTCCTTCCCGAACACATCAGGCACAAAAAGCCTCTTGGGATCCAGCGAGAGAGAAGCCAGGGTGGATTTATCCCTCTGGCCTGTGCTGAGCCTGGGGTTGGCACACCATGGGCCCTGATTTCTCCACGCACACCTTCTCCCAGAGAGCTGAGGTTAAATGTGCTCTCCTCTTTCTCCAAAGTCGCACAAGGGGCAGGCATCCGAGGGTTCCTCTGCTGAGTGCACGGGAGGGCTCCCCTCCATCTGCAGCAGGAGCGTAGCTCCCTCCAAAAAAACCTTGGGGCACAGCCCCTGAGCCCAGCTTCTCCTACTTGCCCCCAACTGCTTGAACTCAGTGCCCTGCACTCACCCCTCACACCCAACCCTCTCCCCCACCATGCAAATTCACTCTCCCCCAAAAACACTCAGCCCACCACGGAGGCCCTCTTGGCTCCCTGGCTCCTGGGGCTGGGACAGCCACCCCTGCAGCAGCCACCAGGATCGGGGCCGGGTGTTGGTGGCATTGGCGGCCTCGCCAGGTTCTCAGCTGGGGCTGGATCCTGCCACCACTGGCAGCTTTGCCAGGTTCCCAGTCACGGCTGACTGGGCCGGGGCTGGGTCCCCAGCTCCTGACTCTTCTGCCTCTGGCTATAGGTCTGAGTCCCAGGCTGGGCCAGAAACTGCTGGCTCGCTCTAACCCTGACTCAGGGCCGGGGCCAGTCGCCAGCCCCTGCATCCCTCTCCCCTTCCTGAACGGAGGGATTTAAATTTCCCTCCTCCCAGGCAGGTATGGGGAGAGCTCAGGGCAGACGTAGGCTCTCTGTGCCTGCACTGCCACAGCTGAGGACTCAGGGCACCAGATTGGACACTGAGGGCTCGTGGACGCCAGCCCAGCATCAGCAATGCCCCTGATCTGGAGGCCAAGAAAAATATCTACCCTCTGTCAGTGATCACCAGACTGAGCAGTCAGGGGTCAGAGAAACCCCTTCCGGCCCTGGTGGGGGGGGGTGTGCACTCATTCCTGCAGACTTGCTGGCACTTGCAGTTGGAAAAGCATAAAGCAAAAGATTCTGTTTGCCAGGAGCTGGGAACAGGCGCCAGGGGACAGACCACGTGACAGTTACCTGGTCTGAAGCACCTGGCATCGACTGCTGTCAGAAGACAGGATGCTGGGGTGGGGGGACCTTTGGTCTGACCCCGTCTGGCCATTCTTAGGTTCTCATTTGGAGCCCTCGAGGTCCATCTGGCTTTGGGTTGAAACCGTGCCTCATCCCAGGTGAGTTTACTGGCAACTGTGTGATTATGGGGGACTTTAACTTCCCCGACATAGTCTGGAGAACAGGTACTAGTAGTAATAAAAGGGCCCAGATTTTCCTGGATGTGATAGCTGATGACTTCCTTCACCAAACTGTTATCAAACCAACAAGAGGGGATGCCATACTAGATTTGGTATTGGTGATTAATGAGGACCTCATAGAGGAAATGGTTGTAGGGGACAACCTAGATTCAAGTGACATGAGCAAATAGTGTAGTGGCTAGCACCTCTGCTTAACCTGCAGAAGGTCCTGGGTTCAATTCCCAGGGGGTTGGACTCGATGATCTCATGAGGTCCCTTCCAGCCCTATGATATGACTAGCAGAAAAAAAAAAAAAAAAAATTCTGTTCAACTAAATGGAAGAATGAAAAAATATCTGTGACTAGGGTCTTTGGCTTTAAAAGGGCTAACTTCAGGAAATTAGGGAAGTGGCCTGGACTAAAGAGCTCATGGATGTAAAGGTGGAAGAAGCTTGGGATTGCTTCAGATCAGAGTTGCAGGAACTATCTGAAGCCTATATAGTGAAGAAGGGGAAAATATTCACAGGCAAGAGCTGCAGACCAAGCATTTCAGACAGGTGATTAGGAGGAAGCACAGAGCCTACAAGGAGTGGAAGATGGGAGGGATCAGCAAGGAAAGCTCCCTAAGAACATGTAGAACTAAAATGAGAAAGACGAAAGGTCAAGCAGGGCTGACCCTTGCAAAGTGAATTAAAACCAATAGTAAAAGGTTCTTTAACCATATAAATAGGGGGGGAAAAAAGGAAGAAGTGGGGCCGCTAAAACAGGGTGGTATGTAGGTCAAGGGTAATCTAGGCATGGCCAAATATCTAAATAAACTCTTTGCCTCTATTTTTAATGATGGCAATGACAAGTTTGGGGATAGAGGTAGGGTAGCTAATGGGAGTGAGGACATAGAAGTGGAAATCACCACATCCAAGGTAGAAGCCAAACTCAAGCTGCTGGATAGAACTAAATTGGGGGGGGGGCCTGAATAATCCACATTTGAGGATATTAAAGGAACTGGCACAAGAGCTTGATAGCCTTTTAGGTTAGGTGGGAATTCTCTATCCATCCCTTTGCTGCCATCCTTTTACTTTTGTATTGGAATTTAATCTTGGTGGAGCCTCCAGCTGGCTGGGCCCTGTACACCCTGGCCTGCCTTGGGAGGAATCAACCCGAGCTGATTTACGCAATGGGTCTAAATCCAAAGTACCAGATATAACCAATATGCAAACAATATCCTCTTAAATCTAATCTAATGTGCTTTGCTTACCTATTTAGTAAAACACAATCTATCAAACAGAGTAATTAAAATGTCACAACCATTTTCAAATCAATCAGGGATACACCAATCAATCAATCAATCAATGCAATTTACAGCAGTAAATTAATCTTAACCAGCTTACCTTCACGCTGGGACAAATGACCCCACCCCAAGCAAGCACTCCTTTCCATGTCAGGGCTCTCTAGACCCTTGCATGGAGCCAGAAGTTCTTCTTCAAGCGCTGCTCGCATACATTCAGTATCGGGTGTCTACGTGCCACAGCACACGATTGGCTGGAACTTCTTTTAGCCTTAGCCTGTCAGGACAGGGCTGGCAGCCACCACCCCCTCCGGCCATATATATGGCCCCAGCCCTGCTCCTCCCCAGTTGCTTTTTTTCCACCCTCAGCAATGGTTACGGAACAGCCTGTTCTTGCTTTACACAAGGGCCTGCCTCTTTGCTCTGTTTTATGTGTATTTTTCATTGGAAGATCTGTTTGCGGACTTCACCAGCACTCCTTCACGTCCTTCCAATAGAAACCTGAACATGAGGGACAACCTCATGGGAGGTTTCGTAATGCCTGTGTGAGCTTCACTAGATGTATTATGCTCTATTTGCGGGTCTTTTAAATGAAGGACTCGGGAAGACAGGGAGTGAAGGCTGCATAACGCGCCTAGGAACAGGCCCCGCAGCTGATGCTGGGCCCAGGGCTGAAGACTTTTCGAGCTACCATGCGCTGTGGCACATAGCCCTCTTGGCGCCGCTCTCCGGCTATGAATGAAAACCATGATCGGCCTCTAATCTGGCACCGCTTGCTCGTTCGGCACTGGAGCCCTTTCAGTGCCCCTCTCCGGCTATGAATATAGCTGTGATCGACCTCCAACTCGGCACTGTGTGCTCGGTTGGCACCGGAGCCCTCTTGGCACCACTCTCCAGCTATGAATACAGCTGTGATTGGCCTCTAGCCTGGCACCATGTACTCAGTAGGCACCAGAGCCCTCTCAGCGCCACTCTCCGGCTATGAATACAGCCGCAATCGGCCTCTAACGTGGCACTGTGTGCTCGGTCAGCACTGGAACCCTCTCAGCGCTGTACTTCAGCTACGAATAAAAGCTGCAATCGGCCTCTAATGCGGCACTGTGTGCTCGGGCGGCACTGGAACCCTCTCAGCGCTGCACTTCAGCTATGAATAAAAGCTGCAATCGGCCTCTAACTCGGCACCATGGGCTCGGTGGGCATCGGAACCCCATCAGCACCATTCTATGGCTATGAATAAAGCCGTGACCGGCCCCCTAACCCAGCATCATGTGCTCAGTTGGCACTGGAGCCCTCTTGGTGCTGCTGTCTGGCCATGAATAAAAGCCACAATTGGCCTCTAATGCGGCACCACGTGCTGGATTGGCATGGGAGCCCTCTCGGCACCTCTCTCCAGCTGCGAATAAAGAGCCATGATCGGCATCATACTTAGCAAAGAAAGGTCCGGTGCACTTGAGCTCCATGACTTGGCAGCAGTTCCACTTGCCAGTCGGCACCAAGACTCTCTCAACACTTCTCCCCAGCAGAGCTCAGGTAAGCGCACTCAAGGCAAACTCTGGCACTGAAGTGCCGGCACGGTGTCAGGCCCTCCCATCTGGGGTTAGCACCCGGAGCCTATCACAGTGCCATCCACACCGGAGGCCTTTGAAGTGGCCATGGCCTTTTGGCTCCTGAATACACCGCAGGCCACCGAAACAAATGATAAGTCCGTCTTCCTTCCTCCCTTTACTTTAACCAGTGCCAGGGGGAGCCACTCACTACCTGGCCCACGCCACTGCAAAACTACGGTCCCCAACCCGTTCAGTGCCAACACCCTTGCCTCAGCACCGCAAGAGATCTGAGCGTGCATTCCTCAGGTCCAGCTCCTTACCGAAGGGTCCGCAGCACTGGGTTCTTCCCAACACTGCACTCGAAACCGGCTACCTCCTACTGAGGGCCTGGGAAGGGAATCCCTACTTGCTGCCATAGCCCTGGTGAGAGCACCCCAGTACCGGGTTGTCCCTTCTCTCAACTACAACCATGAACAGGGGCCAGGGTCTTACACAGAAGACCCGGCGACACTTGAACCCCTTGACCAGACCACTGCCTACTTGGGTCAAGGTCATACCCCTCAAGGGAGAGCAGGACCCCCTATTCAACCTGGGGTACGAAACCTCTCTGGTCACCATTATGTTCTCCCCCTTCGTACTCGAGTCCTTGACATTGCTGAGACACGCTGGCCTGAGCTACCCTGATTCACCATGGGTCCTCTAGGAGTCCCAGAAGATTTGACCTCCTGGTTGAAAAACAACCAAAAAAAAAAAAAACAAACCACACCATAGCCCTCCGGGACAAGGGCAGGATGCCTACACCTCTGCCAACTCCTTCCCAGTCCGGCACACTAAAAAGGTACACTCCCAAGTCGCTATCCTGAAAGCACTCCTTATCTGTGTCGGCCTGTAATGGATCGGGGGGGAACTATTGCGGGATGATGGTCCCCGCCCCCTAGGTGACGGTAAGAGGGCAAGCGCATCCCCCTTTGTCCTCTATTTTCTCCTGCCTCGACTCCTCAGGCAGTGCCCTCTTTAATATCAGGGCCATGCTCTTCAGGCTCATATTAGGCTTTTGCCTGAGGGATCCTCAAGTCTCACCGTAGGGTTTTTTGCCTTTTTAGCTCCTCCCCCTTCTCCCCAAGGACCTGCACCACTTTACACTGGTCCTTCTGTCCACGGGCAGACCTCAGTTTAGCCCTCAACTGGAAGCTCCTCTCCTCTGCTGCCTCCCTCTAACCAGGCAAGGGTTGCTTTCCCCTGAAAACCCTAGACAGCCATCTAGGAGCTGCCTGAACTTTCTATTGCACCTCTCGCCTCCCTAGAATTGCAAGGAAGGGAGATAGTAAGGGATAGAGCTCCTAACCACCAGCGGTATTTGTACAACTGAGTGAGCCATTTGAGGACCTGTGGTCTTTAGATCAGGCTGGTTCCCCTGCAGAACTCTGGCCCAGGGAAATTACAGACCCTAATAGGCTGGAGAGCCTGAAGCCTTATGGGTGACAATTTCGTAACATCCCCTCTTCTGCTCTGTGTTACTTAAAGGACACAGTGGTTCTTCCTTGTTTTCCCTAAGTAGGGGTTGCCTTATGTTTTTCTCCTCTTCCTGGGATCTTTCTCTCTTCCCTCCCCCCACCTGCGCCCTGCCCAAGCCTTACCCCTTCCAAAATGTGGAGTGGTGCACCAATAACACTCCTTTCCCTTGGAGCAGGTGTTATAGACCACGTCTCACTTGTGTCTTGCCTAAGGTGTTGTCTTCTCTCCTCATCAGGATCTATGCAAGATCCCTCATAGTTGGCCCATTGTAGTTAGGACCCAACATCTGCACCTGCCGCTAGAGATGCATCATCCAGCTATGTTATGAAGGTTGACTGCCTCTCCATAGAAGTGAGAGGTGAGAATACTTCCAAGCCACATGTTCCCTCCAAACACTCCGATTCTGGAGTTTGGAGGCACAACACTCAAGGTGGACCTGACCTGTCTACAGAGACAGCCGGATACCCCTTCCCTTGATTCAGCACACCTCCGCCTATGCGAGTCTGCGTACCGGGAGAGTAGAGTAAGGGGGCAGGGGACAGAAGTGTGCACCCAGCTCTGAAGTTGCGTAAGCCACCACCACCACCACCAAACTCCACCATGGTTTCACATCACCCCTGCCTCAGGTCATCCCCCCCTTTGGTCAGGGATGATCTAACATGGGGAATTCAATCACTTTTCTCCTAGTTTCTCTCCTGATACTAGGATGGGTGTACCCAATGGTTCCCTTTTTTACTACTATAACCTGTTCAAGGGTTACCTCTAAAGGAGGGCCCTTCTGAGATGTCCACTTCTCCCTTTATGACAACCTCCCTGAAGGAGTGTCTCTGATGTTTCTGAGCCCCAGAGGTGGGTCTGCCAAACATCTAGGACTTATTCTGGGGTCCTCCTTCCAGGCCCTCTGTTCCCATGTGTCAAGAGATGGAGGGGCAGGGATCCCCATCCACTCCTTCCTCGTTATCCTTCTTCCTGCATTAGCTCCCATATGGAGCCAGGACACCTCAGTTTAGGGTGCCCCTTACCTATCCTACCCATGGCATGTCCTGCTGGTATGCCAATGGGGAAAGGCCTCTTGCCTATCTCCCATTTGGCCAAAGGACATGTGTTCCCTGCCCCAGTCTTGGTTAGTATCTTAACCCAATTGACCTTCCCTTTTTGGGGTTGAGGTGGCAAGGGTGGCAATTATGCCACCCTTGTCCTTCGCCTGCAGCTGTGGGAGTCTGTTGCTCTGGTTCACAACTGCCTTTCTCAGGAGTCAATTCTTCTAGGAAGGGGCAACCCTCCTGCACTAGAGGGTCTTGCTGGTGACAAGGATGTTGTCTGATATTATGATATAGCAAATTCCCCAACAATGAACCGGGGATTGCCCCTGTTGGAGTTATAGTCTCCTGACAGAGTAGGAAATGACCCCAACGGCACTCTCGTGCACACCTTCTCTCAAAGATCTTGCACTTGGCGTGTCTGTAGGCGTTTGCCTGGTGGCCCACTGCTTCTTCACCCAGTTTTGTGTGCTGTGCCGTTTGTGGATAGCTGTGCTGATGACGGATAAGGTTCTAACTCTGCCCACCTTCCACAGTACGGCTAGCAGTCACCTAATACTGAATGTATCCGAGCAGGCCTCGAAGAAGAAGAGTGGGTTACTTACCAGTAACCGTCCTGCTTTGAGATTGGCTGCTCAGATTCATTCAGACCTCCCCCCCCGCCCCGCCATCCCTGCTACTCAGAGTTAGCGACTGATGGGAACTGGGGAGGAGCAGGGCTGGGGCCATATATATGTCCAGGGGGGGCGGTGGCTGCCAGCCCTGTCCTGACAGGCTAAGGCTAAAAGAAGTTCTGGCCACTCATGTGCTGTGGCACACAGATACCTAATACTGAATAAAGCTCAGTAGCCCATCTCGAAGGACGGTTACTGGTAAGTAACCCACTGATCCTGAGGCTGGGGCAGCGCTCTGTGGGGCCAGTAAAGCCATCCAGACAAGGCAACAAGGGGCAGAGTGACTCTTAGATGGTATCACTGTGAATTGCACAGCCCCTCTGGATATTGCAGCTATTATCACCATGGATCCTGGTTAGCCAATTAGACCATTTTGTCTCTTCCAGGACTCAGGTAAGTCCCAGTCTCTTCACTGTCCCCCATCCTTAGCAAGCACTTTCCCAAACCACAAAGGTGGTGGTTACTGATGCTGCCTGCGCTGTATGCCAACCTCTGTCTTTGTTGGGCACCGCAACAAGCTCCCTGGCTGCAAGGAAGCTGTGTAATAGCCCCTGGGGCTCTCTGCAGTTCAAATTCACAGCAGATTTTCAGCAGCAAAGCTTGGACAGAGCTCCTCAAAGCCATCATCACCCCCGTGACAAGGGTCTCTGCTCCCCATGTGCTCTCCTCCCTCCCCTGTGAGTGGACGACTCTCTGCTTGGACTGTAGCACTCCAGATCTCCTCATCTGGGGCATTCCCAGTGAGGTGCAGCGCTCACTCTAGTAGGGGGTGCCAACATCAATATGCAAAGAGTGCTTCACCGTGTGCTATCTATACATCCCCTGGGAGTCACAGGACCAAAAACTGGGATCGGGCCCTGGAGGCTGGTGCACCTAACCCCAGCAGGGAGAAGAGGGGGAGCTGTTGCTCTCCCTGCCTTACAGTTACTCCAACCCCCAGATCTTCCAAACACCCAGCTGCCATTCACTACATCAGGGCTGGGGCCATTGCTGCCTCCTTCCCCCTCCGGCTGTTTTCCATGGGCCATTGTTAAAATGGTCCATGGCCAGCCACTAGAACAAAGGTGGAATCTCCATCTTTTGCTGTCTTCAAATCTCAGCTGTGCCCTGCTGGAAGATGCTTTCACCAGAAGCACGTTCCTGGGCTTAATTCATGGGGAGCTGGATGAAGTTCTCTGGTCTGTGTTATGTGGGAGGTCAGACTAGAGGATCTCATGGCCCCTCATGGCCTGAAACTGCCAATTTGGTTCAACTCCTCCCAGAGGCCTGGCCTCCTCTTCACTTGAGCCCAGGCGAGCCCTGTTGGGTAGAGATGTGGGTTTTACTGACCTAGGTAGACCAGAAAAGACCATAGAGCAGATGAAGTTATACCAGACGGAGATACTTATCAAGAGCCTCAGCCCACTGCAGGGAGGGATGGGCTCTGGTCATCCAGCCTGGGGCTGATACGTCACCAGCCAGAGGAAGGAAACTCAGCCATCCAGCTGTCTCTGGAGTCAGCCCTTCTGCCGTTCCAAGGAAACAAGCAGGAAGAGGACAAAGGAGCAAATAACCAACCCCAAACAAGCCAACAGGCTGGCTCCACTTCCTTTGGGCACCCCCTCTGGCCTGCTGGTCATGAAATCCCCCTTTCTCTCTCCCCCGTCCTTTGGCAAGAGCATGGCTGGACCTGGACACAGCATCCCAGGTGGAGGCATTTGCGTGGCTTCCAAAAGTCATTTTTATTCTCCTTTGCTGTAAGTAATAAGGGCCTCTGGATTTGTGTCCTGCCTAAGAAGAGTCTCACGTTTCTAAGCTAACAGCTCTTCTCTTGTTAGCAGGGAATTCCCATGGAGGGAGGGAGGCAATCGGCCAGCCAAGATCCCCTCCTCTGAATTCCTGAGATGCTCCCTTCTGCAGAACTGCTGCCCTCTTATCGCTGTGGAATGCAGACCATGCCAAAGTCCATCCAGGAAGGAGCCGAAAGAAGCCCTTGTCTTGACGACTTGCTGCATCTCCCCACTGCTTTTCTTGGGGATATTTTCTGTAGGAACAGCTCAGGAGTGTGTCCGTGTGGCGTCTTCTAAACTGGTTTGCGTGGCTTCTGGGACCATCCTGCCTTTACTGTCACACCTACCTGCCAGCTCACTGTGGTATCTGAGCCACTTTCCATCTGGCTTCCCCAAACCCCCTGAACTCTGGCACATGCTGCTGGCCACTTTCCATGTCACAACAACTTCACCAGGATCTAATTAACCCAGCTCTCCCTCCACAGCATCTCTGGAACCTATTGCTTATCTTTTTCTTTGCCAGCCCCTGGGGTTGTGGCTCAGGGCTAGCTGCTCCAGCCACACCACAGCCCACTCCTTTTTCCCTGGTACTGTCCTTCTCTAGAGCCTTGTCACCAGACATTGCTCAGACCCAGAATCCAAGACCTCCTGGACTGTCAGCCTGGAGAAGCATTGAAACCACCATCAGATCTTCCTGGGTAACATCACTTCCTGAACTAGAAATTCCTCCTGGTGTGTTGGTTGGTTTCATCTCAGCCTCCAGTACTTGCCAAGCACCAGTAAGAGCAGTCAGCAGCCACAGACCGCACGGTGTGTTAGGGGTGCAGTTCAGTCAGCGTCATTACCCCAAGCAACTCATTGCCCCATTATGCCTTCCTCTGGGCACTGGCCAAGGCGGGATGCAGGAGGAAATGGACCATGGGTCTGATCCAGTTGAGCTGGCAATTCCCACGTTACCAACTGCCTGAATCTATCATGAGTCTCACCACACCTGATGTTTCTTTCCCCTTAAAGCCTCAGCTCCCAGAATCAGGAGAATTCAATGAAAGCTGAGATTCTCCTATAATAGAAAAAGTCACTTCCTAGTCCCACTGGCTGTGGAGCAGAGGTGGAAAAACATGAGCCAAGTGCTTTGAAGAGCCTAGGAACCTGTTGGTAAAAAAAGAGAGCCCCAGACTGGTTTGTCTTAAAACCTCCAGATTTGAAGATAAACTTGTGCAGTGAGCCCGGGCCAGGGGAGCTGACTCAGGATTTTGAATATTTGGTGTCAACAACACTGCTCTCCTCATTTTACAGGTGGAGAAACAAGCACATAAAGAAGCAAAATGAGTCACCCGAGGCTACCCGGCAAGTCCGTGGCTGAGGAAAGAAATGCCCCAACACCTTCTATATTGGACAAACAGGATGATCGCTGCGTAAGAGGCTGAATGAGCACAGAGCTGATATCAGAAATCAAAGAACAAAGAAACCAGTTGCTGAGCACTTCCATCTTCCTAATCACTCAATGACTGATTTGTTAACGACTGTCATTAGAGATGTAGCTGGGACATCAAGACTTCAAAGAGAAACAGCTGAACTCGAATTAATATGCAAGCTAAATTCTGTGAAAGCAGGACTTGATCCAGACTATGGGTTCTTTTCCCATTACAAAGGGTAATTTGACTTCAGGCTTCCCATGGTTTGAACCTAACAACTGCTCTGATTTGCTGTTACTGTATGACCTGATCCTATGTTTTACACCCCCTTGCATTTAGTTTCATTCCTTTCTGTAAGTTCACCCATCTTCGAAGCATCTGAGGAAGTGGGATCTTCTCCCATGAAAGCTCATGCAAAAAATAAATCTGTTAGTCTTAAAGTGCCACACAACTCCTTGTTGTTTTTTTACTGAGGAAAGACCAGCAGTCAGGCGCTCCACATTCAGCGTGCTGCTCCAGGCACTGGCCCCAGACCCTGTGCCGGGCTGCGCTTGCTGCTCCTGACTCCCGATCCTGGGTTGAGGCCCAGCAGGCCAGGCAAGTAGGAGCTTTACTCCTAGTGTTTAGCCCGTTGAAGCCATCACCATGCAGAGGGCTGCCTGGCTCCAAGGGTCCAAGCAGTCGCCCCAGATGCAGCAGGCCATCCAGGACCTTCTCTTCAAGGACCCGGTGCTGTTTGCAGAATTTACGGATTCTAGGCTGCATAGGATGAAGAACTCAAGGGTTATCTTGAAATCCCTAGGCACGTACATGCCCGGGCAGCAAGGCTCTCCTTCAGACCCCAACAGTCCCTGCAGCAGCCCCAGCAGCATCAACAACATCAGGACCCACACCAGAGGGCTTACCAACATCCTCAGCCCCAGCACGGGCCCAATGGAGACAGACGTCGGGGAGGGAGAGGCTCCAGGCCCCAAACCAATAGTCAGACCCCCAGCCAAGGGACAGGCAACTCCCACTCAGCATCTCAGAGACAGAGGTTTTGATCTTCTGAGGGAGGGCTGCCTTACTGCCACCTGCCAGCCCCTGGCATTCAAAAAGCGCCTTGGCCCCTATTTCTACCAATGGGCCAACATCACATCAGACCCCTGGATACTCGACACAGTATCCAGCGGGTACTCCGTTCAATTCGGATCCAGACCTCAGAACAGAAAACTGCCCCCTCATTCCAGACTCAGGGGCCCATCTCACAAACTGCTGTTACAAAGGGAATGCAGAAAGCTGTTAGCACCAGGGGCAATCGAAAGAGTCCCCAGGAGAGAACAAGGGGAAGGGTTCTACTCCCGCTACTTCCTCGGGCTGAAGCCAAATGAAGACCTGAGACCCATTCCGGACCTCAGGGCCCTGAACAGACACTTAAAGAGAATAAAGTTCTGCATGGTCTCCCTTTCACAAATCATCCCGGCCCTGGATCCTGGGGACTGGTTCACAGCCCACAACCTCCAGGACGCTTATTTCCACACAGCCGTAAGACTCAAACACAGAAAGTTCCTCCGCTTTGTGGTGTGGGAGGTACACTTCCAATTCGCCTCGCTCTCCTTCAGTCTGTCCTTAGCCCCAGGGGTTTTCACCAAGTGCATGGTGGCAGTAGCGGCCCACCTAAGAAAACATGAGGTAAAGATCTATCTGTACCTGGACGATTGGCTGATAAAGGGAGGGTCCAGGTTCCAGGTACGTCACAGCACCAAGTAACCAGAAGGCTGTGCAGAAAGCTGGGACTTTGCATAAACTTAGAGAAATCAAAACTGTCCCCAAGAAGGAGGATAGAATTTATAGGGGCCCTCCTGGACTCAGGAAGAGGGCGGGCATTGCTCTCCCTGTGAAGGTTTCAATACATGTGCACCATCATTTCAGAGCTCCATGGTACACCGCTTACCATGGCTCCTGGGCCATGTGGCTACCTCCCCATCAGTAATATGGATGGCCTGCCTGAGAATGAGACCTTTCCAACTCTTGCTCCCCTCAGTCTATCACCCACGCGTACACCCACTGAACAAGGTCCTCGCCATCGCCCCCAAGGTCCTAGAAACACTGGAGATATGGAGAGACCCTCAGTTTGTATTGGGGGGATGCTCTTCAAGACCTCCAGCCCCTCAGTGACCCTAATCACCAATGCCTTGGACAGGGGATGGGGAGCACATATCTCAGGGGGGCTATCCACCCAAGGGACCTGGTCCCCTGAGGACAGCCCCCTACACATCAACATGAAAGAGCTCAGGGCTATTCACCTAGTGTGCAGGATTTTCCTGGACTTAGTAAAAGGGAAAACGGTACAGATCCTAACAGACAACACAGCAGCCATGTTCTACACCAGGGGTCTCAAATTCAAATCACCACACAGTCCGCATGAGAACTAGTAGAGGGCTGCATGAGGATTAGTATGTTAGCCCCAGGGCGGCACCACTGAAACCTTTCCATACAAAGATATTGCAAATATCGGTAAAAATCGTGTCACTGAGGGCCGCAGGAAATAGCTTTAGGGGCTGCATGCAGTGTTTGAGACCCCTATTCTACACGAACCGCTGGGGGGAGTCTGTTCACCTGCACTCTGCAGAGAGGCAATGGACCTCTAGGACCTGACCCTGAGAAACAATTTCACTTCGGTGGCAGCTTACCTCGCAGGGTCAAGCAACATCAAAGCAGACTCCCTGATCAGGGTGTTCCTCTCACAACATGAGTGGTCCCTACATCCAGAGTCAGTAAACCACATTTTCAGATTGTGGGGTGCCCCCAAAATGGACCTATTTTTGACATACCGCAACAGAAAATGTCCCCAGTTTTGCTCACTCAGGGGGTGAGAAAATGAGTCTCTCTCAGACACCTTCCTGATCTCATGGGAGGGTTCATTGATGTATGCCTTCCCTCTGACCCCACTATCCACAGGGTCCTACCGTAACCCTTCTGCCATGGCAAGATGGCAGAGCAAGGACCAGCTTCTATATCTAGGGGCTTCCAAATAATGTTACAGCATCAACCGGCTTGAGCCCCATCCAGTTTCTCTGGGAAATCATACACTATTCCCTGGGCACCCCAAAGGGGTAATGCTTCCCTGCTCGCAAGCACAAGTCTGAGTGAGTATAGAGGACTTTTAATAGTAGTATAAAAGAATGTATAGCTACAATAGCAAAACCAGCCCTGATCTGGAGAATCAGAAAAGAACAGGATTTAGTCACCAAAACCCCACACAGCATAAAAGAATGCATTGACACAATAGCAAACGCAGCACTGATTTGGTGAACCAATACAGAACAGGGTTCTCACAAAACCCAATGCAGCACTCGCTCCACCCTGTGTATGTAGAGAACATCCCTCACGCCAGCTGTCCACTAGCACCGCTCGCTGGTCACTCATGCTCTCCGGCCCTCCGCTGGCCGCTTGCACTGTCTGCTGGCCCCACTCGCTGCCTGCCAGCACGGCCCACTGGTCACTCCCTCCCTCCAGCCCTCCGCTGGCCGCTTGCACCATCCGCTGGTGCTGCCCACTGGCCACTCGTGCCATCTCTCCACCAGCACCACCTGCTGGTCACTCTTCAGTGATTTCAGCTCTAAGAGAGACTCTAGCCCTCAGTGATTTCAGCTCTTTAACTTCAGGACACTGCAAACAGCTCCTTTGATCAATATAACAAAAGAAAGGCACCACAAGAAGCCAAGCCATTAGATCTATCCTTTCTCAGTGGGGCAGGGGTGAGGCAGTGCCTCAGGTATAACTCCTTGAAAGAGCTGATGCTAACCCCTTTCTACCTTTACCAGGCTGAAAACAGAGTACTCTTTCCAGTTCTTTGTTGCTGCTGCTGACTTTTCCACCAAATAGATTATCAGAGTTTATACAATCAAAAGGGTAGCATACTATGATAAAGACAATATTTCACTTCCCTCCTCAGTTAAAAATACAGGTATTGACTGATTTGTGATCAAATCAACCCCTACACAATTTACGATCATGCCCTGCACCTACACAGTGAGACTGTGTCATGCAAATGGAAAGCCCATGCAGATTAGTTGCCCCCCTTTTCATCTGGACAGCACAAGCAGTGCTGTGACTCTAGACCAGGCTTACCCTACTAAAGATAAAGAACAAATATAATCTTGACAGCTCTGAACTGGCCCAGACAGCCCTGCTATTCAACACTACGAGACTTAACAATAGGCACCCTGATACACCTCCAGAACAGGACAGACCTCTTAACACAGGATTCAGGCCGTCTGCACCACCCGAACCCATGGGTCTTACATCTAACAGGTTGGAGGCTGGGTGGTTAAAAGAGACTGAGAGAGGTTGCTCAGAAAGGGTCCAGAGGGTGTTAATCAGCAGTAGACGACCCTCTACAAGGTTAACCTACACTGCTAAATGGAAGAGGTTCTCCCTCTGGTCTAGAGAAAGTGGGATACCCCTGGAGTCAGCCCCAATCCACTTGATTCTAGACTACCTCCTAGATCTAAAGGAGGGGGGCCTCTCGACACCCTCTCTTAAAGTACACTTAGTGGCAATTTCGGCCTTGCATGAAAAGGTGGATGGGGTGCCGTTTTTTTTCCCCATTCTATCTCCTCTAGATTCCTAAAAGGGATCAGGAGGATCTATCCACAACCAAGATATCCTACTCCCCAATGGGACTTAAATGTGGTACTCCACAGTCTAACAGAGCTGCCCTAGGAACCCACAGACTCGTGTACTCCTCTGGTTTTGTCCTGGAAGGTGGCCTTCCTAGTAGCCATAACCTTGGCTAGAAGGGTACCTGAACTAAAAGCCCTTTCATCAGAACCCCCATACACGAGGTTCTTTATGGACAAGGTACTACTATGGCCTCACCCAGCCTTTCTACCCAAGGTGGCCTCTCCTTTCCACCTGAACCAGGATATCTGCCTCCCTGTGCTCTATCCAGACCACAGGTCATGAGAACCAGAGGAGATGGCACACCCTGGATGTCAGAAGAGCGCTCCTGGCTTATGCTGACTGCACACATCCATTTTGCAAGACATCCCAATGGTTTGAGCTGTCACGGAATGGAAAAAAGGCCATTCAGTGACTACACAGTGCATCTCACTTGGATAGTGAACTGTATTAAAAACTGCTACAACAGGTTGAACACGCCCCTTCCTGGGAGGATCAGAGCACACTCAATGAGGGCACAGGCATAGTCAATGGCCTTTTGTGCACAGGTCCTGATCCAGGAGATCTGCAGAGCGGTGACTTGGTCATCAGTGCACATCTTTATGACGCACTATGCAATCATCCAACAGGCACGAGATGACGCTGCGTTGGGCAGAGTTGTGCTGCAAGTGGGAAGGTATTAACTCCACCCACCATCCAAGCTACAACTAGCAGTCACCTGTACCAGAATGATGTGAGCAGCGCTTGAAGAAGAACGGTGGGTTACCAGTTGTAACCATCCTTCTTCGAGATGGGCTGCTCACATACATTCTGATCCCTCCATCCGTCCCCGCTACTCGGAGTCGGCAAAAGAAGGGACCGGGGAGGGTCAGGGTCAGGGTCACATATATAGCCGTGGTAGGCGGCACAGAGGAGGCATTGGGCACTGACTCTGCACTGACAGGCTAGAGCGAAAGCTTTCCGGCCAACCGTGCACTGCAGCACGTAGACATTTGTAACAGAATGTATGTAAGCAGCCCATCTGGAAGAAGGACGATTACAACCAGTAACCCACCCTTCACTAGTTTCTCTTTCTCTAGAGCTTCCTCTTTGCAGATAGAAAAGTCTCCTCTGGAATGTGCATAGAGGGCCTAGCAAGAGGACCTGGGCGTTGCTGCAGTCTTGAAACTACAAGATTTTTCCCTCTGAGAGGCAAGCATTGCTCACGTGCAGGCCACGTCAAAGGGGCATTAAGGCCTTGAGCAGGTGCTGCTGCGATGTGCCCTGCCAGCCCCGCTGCTGTCTCCCCAGAGGGCTTTGAGGAAACCCCTTAACCTTCATGTGGCTCCACCACAATGAGGCCGCATGATTCAAAGGCCGGGCAAGAGTATGGCTGGGCAGGATGTTGACAGCAAGCACCCCAAGCCACTTGATTTCCATTGCCTGGATTAAAGTAGCATGAACGCGGACCTTGGGTCAGCTCAGAATAGATTTGTCTGGGGTTTTGCTGAGGAAAACACTGATTCGCTGGTCCAAAAATTTTCCCTGACTCCATGCTGAGTCAACACAACTGTTGCCAAACCACAGATAAGTCTCCACTGGAAACCTGCCAGCCTCCCAGGGTGCACAGCTTTGGGTGGAGGCCTGCCAGGCCCCAGAACTTGGCTACAGGCAGAGCTCCAGGATGGGCAGAGTCTCTGCACAACAGGAAGGAGCCCCGTGTACACTGACTGGAGCTGGGCTCTCAAGTCACGTCTACATTGCATTGCAAAGCTGGTCCCGCATCTGTAGCTTTGGTGCTCTCCAGTATCCACACTGGGTGCAACTGCTGGACTCAGATCTCGCAAGCATCCTGACAGGTCTACGTCACACTGCACAAACCTGACCATACTTTCTGCTTTGGGGATCTCCCAGGGCAGGGGTTGGGAACCCAAAAGATAAAAAGAGCCATTTTTTAAAATTCCTTCGATAACCAAGTGGTTTGAGAGTCACAAGCAGTGTTGCTTACTAGTTAAGAAACTGAGTAACAGAACAGAGATGCATATTGATTTTTAATACGAAAAATTATGTTTGCTGAGGTGAACAAACAATGTACATATACATTTGAACACTATATGATGTGTTTTAATGACAGTTTGCTTTTCAAAACTTAACAGCTTTTAGATCTTTACTGAAAACTAAATGGCTGATGGCATTGCGGGATGAAAGCTTTGTTGAAGTAAATCATCAATCTGAAGTTAAGTTCAGTTAACATTTAGCAATAAAAGTGAGCTCTACTTCTTGGGAGGGAACAGGGGAGAAGACAGGAAGAACAACTGACTTCTGTACTGGAAAAAATACAAAATGTCACTGTCCTACACATGAAGTATTCATTTCATTTTAGCTTTGTCAATGTAAGTCTTAATTTAATATTAAGAGTTATATACACTGATTTTCAAAGAAACATGAGGGCCCTCTCAAACAAAAAGTAATTAAAATATATTACTTATTAGATATAAAGAGATCTTTGGGTACACAGAGAACTGAAACAAAGCATTTGGCAATAACTCCAGTGTCCTGTCTCTGCCTTGGCCCAGAACCAGATGTACAAGAGAAAAATGTCAGCAACACTGCAGGACACAGATGTGGGGTAATCTCTGCACACAACCTCCAATAGGTACAAACCTCCTTGAAGCATGGAGGTTTAACAAATTCTTTTAGCATCAGCTATAACCCCTTTCAATATTCTCATTACCCATAAAAGTGTCCAATTTCATTAGAATCTTGCTCAAAAAATTCTATCACTAAATTAAAATATCTGAGTCATGATTTTTGCTAAGTACTGTTCCTTTATACAGCTTCCCTTTAAAAAACCAACCAACCAACCAAAGCTGTGTTCAGCCAACACTGCCTTGTTTTTTTCCCCCTCTTAGGTCACTTTCAATTTCTCCACCATAACTCATCTTCCCTAACATAAAATTTGTACCCCCCCAAAGCCAAGAGAAACCTTACAATGAAGGAACACATGGTTGCGAGAATATTTTGAAGTTCAATAAGAGTACAAAAATAATAGTAATTTAAGACTATGAATAAAGTGAGCCTGAGAAATAAAATTAACAATCTTCATTAAAAGGATATTTATCCTGTTCAACATTTTCATCAATGATCTGGATGATGGAATAGACTGTACTCTCAGTAGGTTTGCGGATGACACCAAGCTAGGGGGAACAGTAGACACGTTGGAGGGCAAGGACAGGATTCAGGGAGACCTAGATAAATTGGAACAGTGGGCCAATAAAAATCTTATGAAGTTCAATAAGGACAAGTGTAAAGTCCTGCATGTGGGACGGAAAAACCCCATGCACTGCTCCAGGCTGGGAAACATTCAGCTAAGTAGCAGCAGTGTAGAAAAGGACCTGGGGGTCATGGTGGATGGGAAGCTAGATATGAGTCGGCAGTGTGCTCTTGCTGCCAAAAAGGCCAATGGCATACTGGGCTGCATCAAAAGAAGTATTACCAGCAGATCAAGGGATGTGATCATTCCCCTCTATTCTGCACTGGTGAGGCCACATCTGGAATACTGTGTTCAGTTTTGGGCTCCCCACTACAAAAAGGACAGGGACATGCTCGAGAGAGTTCAGAGGAGGGCAACCAAAATGATTAAAGGGCTGGAGCACAAGCCCTATGAGGAAAGACTGAAAGCATTAGGCTTATTTAGTCTGCAGAAGAGGAGATTGAGGGGGGATTTGATAGCAACCTTCAACTACTTGAAGGGGTGCTCCAAGGAAGATGGAGCTGGACTATTCTCGGTAGTAAAGGAGGACAGGACGAGGAGCAATGGTCTCAAGTTGCGGTAAGGGAGGTTGAGGCTGGATATTAGAAAAAACTTTTTTACTAGGCGAGTGGTGAAACATTGGAATGAGCTGCCGAGGGAGGTAGTGGAGTCACCATCTTTGGAGGTGTTTAAGGCCCGGCTGGACAAAACCATGACTGGGATGGTTTAGTGGGAGTGGTCCTGCCTCTGGCAGGGGGTTGGACTAGATGACCTGTGAGGTCCCTTCCAACCCTAGGATTCTATGATTCTATGATTCCTTTTCTATAATAGTTCTATGATAGCCTTACACAAAATTTATATTATGTCCACACATCTCTTTTATTTTGAAATAACACCGGTTATTTCTAAATAAAAGAGATTAGGTCCACATGACATATTCGTATTTCGAAATGACAGTCTCCGTCATTTCAAATTAAGAGCCATCATTTCGAAATAGCTTAAACCTACTTTAAATCGAAATGGCTGTAATTTCGAAATGGTTATTTCAAAATAATGCCATTTGGATGTGTTATTTCTAAATAACCATTATTTCAAAATAACACTTTTGCCCTTCGCCTTCCCAGGGTGCCTTCCTTTTAGCTTATCTTGGGTGGGAGCATGGTCCAGGGAGGGCGCCATGTTGCCACACCTCCCATGGTGCCCCTCTCCTAAAGCAAAATAGCAAGTCCTGTGTTTGGACGTGCTATTTCGCTTTGAGCTTTTCGCTTAATTCAAATTAACATTTTCTTAATTTGAATTAATTTATTTTGAAATCAGGACTTTATTTTGAAATAACTTATTTCAAAACAACGATGTACGTGTGGACATAGCCATAGACTTTTCAAGGTAGCACCCTACTTCCTGTGCTTTCCAAGTCTAAAGAATTAGAGGTTGGGATTCTACAAAACTCATTTTAAAATCCTCCCCAAAACAAACAGGGCACTAATCTTTGCAATGAATAGAATGGGATTTTTTGTTTGTTGGTTTTGTTTTTAAATCTAAAGTTAATTTAAAAGTGGTACAAAGACAGTGAAAATTAACCAAAGCAGTTTAACTTACTGCTTTTCTTCATTACCAGCCACCCTTCATCCCCTCCCGGAGTCCCCCTGTCTCCCACTCTCCCTTACTTACCGTATGCCGTGCTGAGAGAATCCCCTATCCCAGCCAGGCAAGTCAGGGGACTCGGACGTCCTGGCTGCACCTATGCTGGAGTGGGGACCCCTGCACAGCCAATTTCCCGGTTCCCAGCTTAGCTGGCACCGCTCAGCCTCAAGCCCAGCGCAGCTGGTTCCTGGCAGCCTCCCCCCACTTACATGTCCACACATCTCTTTTATTTCAAAATAACACTGGTTATTTTGAAATAAAAAAGATTAGGTCCACACAATGTTTTCTTATTTCGAAATGACAGGCTCTGTCATTTCAAAATAAGAATCATCATTTAGAAACAGCTTAAACCCCATTCATTTTGAAACGGCTGTTATTTCGAAATGGTTATTTTGAAATAAGGCCATTTGGACATGTTGTTTCAAACAACACCAGTGCTCTTCCCTTGAGTTAGTGCTTGGTATTTTCATGGTCTGTAGCAGCTCTACAAGAAGGGACAGCCCTTCAGATGTGATACAGAAGGGAGTGTGACTAGTCTGTGCCTAGGGCAGCCACCTGAAAGTGCCAAGATCAGGGCAGGCTGCAAAAGGAGAAGAGATTCTACAAGGACGGATGGGTTACACTGAAGTCAAACTTCCCAGCCAGCCACAAACAATGTTTCTGATCCTCCACACTGGCCATCAAGAAGCTAAAACAAAAATATACTCAGCCCCCTTTACTGCATTTCATGTTCTGGCTCCCAATCAGCTATTGGGTCTAGCAAAGAGATGTTACTAAAACTCCATGATCTTTACCAAAAGGGTCCTCCTGACCTCCAGGTGTCATCCGCATTACCAGATCATAAGTTTGGATCTTACCCAAAATACCAAACTGCCAGCCAGTGGTTTAGTAACTAAAACGAAAGGTTTAATATAAAAATGTGACCTTGTTAATGCTACAATATCAACTGGCTTGAGCCCCCACCCAGTCTTCTGGGAAATTGCACATTTTACCCTGGGCACCCTAAAGGGCAATATTTCCCCTCTTGCAAGCAGAGAATCTGAGTGTAGAACACTAACCTTTTAATAAAACAAGATGCAATATCAGAAGAGCAAAAAAACCCAAGGAATCGTGTGGCACTTCAAGACTAACAGTTTTATTTTTCACATGAGCTTTCATGGGAGAAAATCCCACTTCCTCAGATGCTTCGAAGATGGGTGAACTTACAGAACGGAATGAAAATAAATGCAAGGGGGTATAAAATGTAGGATCACTTCCATCTTTCTAATCACTCGGTAAATGATTTGTTAATGACCATTGTCAGAGATGTGACTGGGACATTAAGACTTCAAAGAGAAAGAGCTGAACTCGAATTAATATGCAAATTAAATTCTGTGAAAGCAGGATTGAATTGAGACTATGGGTTTTTTTCCCATTACAAAAGATAATTTGACTTCAGGCTTCCTGGGGTTTGAACCTAACAACTGCTCTGATTTGCTGTTACTGTATGACCTGATCCCATGTTTTACACCCCCTTTCATTTATTTTCATTCCATTCTGTAAGTTCACCCATCTTCGAAGCATCTGACGAAGTGGGATTTTCTCCCACGAAAGCTCATGCGAAAAATAAATCTGTTAGTCTTAAAGTGCCACACGACTCCTTGGGTTTTTTTGCTGGACTAGACTAACACGGCTATCCCTTTGGAAATTGACAATATCAGAACAGCACTGGTTTGGGGAAAAACCAGTACAAATGCAGAATCCTTACACAAGGAGCAGAGCCCACCCCACTGCAGTGTACATAGGGCATGTCTTTTATTCTCCCTTGCCGTCTACTCGCTGGCTGCCACTGACCACAGGCGCCAACCACTGCCGGGCGCTCTTGGCCTTCACTCTGCTGTTTGTTGACTCTCCCTGGCCATGGGCACCAGCTACTGCTGGTCCCTCTTGGCTGTCAGTCAGGCTTTTCCCAATTTCTCTAATGATCTCAGCTCTTAGGAAAACCTTCCTGCTGATACAGGAGCAATGTCCCTGCTCAAAATACCAAAAAAGACTTCACCAGAAACCATTAACTCTGTCTATGAAAATGGGAGAGGGATTAGGTGCTGCCTGGGACATAACTTGTTGAAGTTCAGGAACAAGTCCTCACTCCTTCCTCTTACCATATCAAAACTTCATCTGCCACTTGTTTTGAGTTTTGTTTTGGTGAGAGTGACTCTTCTACCAGAGCCGGCTATACACACTTCATACTCCCAAAGGACAACAGACAGTTGAAAGGCAAGATTTCATTGTCCCTTCAGTTATAATGACAGGGATTTGTAACCAAACCAGCCACATGAACCATTTCCCATCATGCCCATCACCTGGGTGGGTTTATCCACAGACAGTGGAATTACGCTAAGCACTTAATTGTATTCATTTGAACACAAAGCCCATGAAAATAGGTTCCCACCCACCCCGGCCGCTGACTGAGCAGGGGAAGTGCCCTGTCACTGAGACCTTGCTTACAAAAGTTAAAAAACTAAACTATAAGAGAAGTGTTAAAGGATTAAAGCAATCATTTACATAGAAATCATTTAAAAGTCCAGCTACAGCCGGTTCGCAGTAGAAGGTGGAGTTTGCAGGTTTCTATAGTTCCTCTGGTGTGTATCCAGTACCTGGATGGATCTCAGTCCTTGGTTTCACAGATACAGTTGTAGATGAATAAATCCAGAGGTGTATGTTGGCTGAAGCATGTAAACCAGGGGTCTCAAACTCAAATCACCACAAGGGCCGCATGAGGATTCGTATGTCAGCCCAAGGGCTGCATCACTGAAACCTTTTCATACAACAGTATTGCAAATATTGACAGTGACAGTGTCATTGTGAGCAGCAAGGAATAACTTTAGGGGCCGCATGCGGCCTGAAGGCTGTGAGTTTGAGATCTCTGCTGTAACCTAAAGTGACACAGGTACCCCATTGGAAGATGGAAGTCATGCAGCTGCCTTGTATGCCCCTTGGCCTTTTCCATGTGGCTTGCAGAAATGAACAGAAATAAGATGGACTCAAAAGTCACATGAGGTGGTCCTGGTGATTCCTCAGGTCTCCCCCTGAGCCTATTGTATCTGAGAGTTTTCTGCAGCCATCCAGTGTGGGTGTGTCCCCAAAAAACATCACAAGTTGAAATACGCACATTATACATAGTCATAACTTCCAATACAGATATGACACAGACACACACAATATATTCATTCTTAGCAAACTATAACCTTTCTGTTGGTACCTGACATACCATATCTCATATGGATTATTGTAATTCTGACATACTGATCTGAAATATAATATAGTCCCTATTTTCAAGAAAGAGAATAAAAGTGAGCAGGGTACCTACAGGCCAGTTAGTGTGACCTCTCTAGTGCTCAAGGTATTGGAGAAAATTTTGAAAGAGAAAGTACTTAAAGATATCGAGGATAACGGTAACTGGGACAGAATACAACGTGGCTTTACAAAGGTAGATTGTGCCAGACCAACCGGATCTCTTTTTTTGAGAAGATTTTTTAGACAAAGAAAATGCAGTGGATGTGGACCTAATTTACTTAGAGTTCATCAAGGCATTTGATACAGTTCCACACAGGGAATTATTAGTTAAATTACCAAAGCTGAGGATTAATATGAAAATCAAAAGGTGGTTAAGGAACTGGTTAAAGGGGGGACTGCAATGGGTCATACTGAAGGGTGAACTGTCAAGCTGAAGGGAGGTTACTAGTGGATAGCCTCATGGATCAGTCTTGGGACAGTCTTATCTAACCTTTTTGCTACTGACCATGGCACAAAAGTGGGACTGTGCTAATAAAGTTTGTGGATGACACCAGATTGGGAGGTATTGCCAATACAGAGAAGTATCAGGATATCATACAGAAAGATCTGGATGAACTTGTAAACTGGAGTATCAGGGATAGGATGAAATTTAATAACAGGAAGTGCAAGATCATGCATCTAGGGACAAATAACAAGAATTTTTGCTATAATTTGGGGATGCATCAGTTGAAAGGGACAGAGGAGGAGAAGGACCTGGGTGTACTGGGTGATCACAGGATGACTATGAGCCACCAATGAGATGTGGCTGTGAAAAAAGCTGATGTGGTCCTAGGATGCATCAGAAGAGGTATTTCCAGTAGAGACAGGGAGATGTTTGTGCTGTTACACCAGGCACTGTTGAGACCCCAGCTGGAATACTGTGAGCAGTTCTGGTCCCCCATGTTTAAAAAAGATGAACTCAAACTCAACCAGGTGCAGAGAAGGGCTACAAGGATGATCTGTGGAATGGAAAACCTGCCTTATGAGAGGGAAAAAAACAACAAGGAGTTGTGTGGCACTTTAAGACTTACAGATTTATTTTTTGCATGAGCTTTCGTGGGAGAAGATCCCACTTCCTTGAGCTTGGCTGGTTTAGCCTAACCAAAAGAAGGTTGAGGGGAGATATAATTGCTCTCCATAAATACATCAAAGGGATAAACACCAGGGAGGGAGAAGGATTATTTGAGTACAGCTCCAATGTGGACATAAGAACAACTGGATACAAACTGTCCATCAGGAAATTTAGACTTGAAATGAGATGCAGGTTTCTACCCATCAATGGAGTAAAGTTCTGGAATAGCCTTCCAAATGCAGCTGTGGGGGCAAAAAACATAACTGCCTTCAAAACTAAGTTTGATAAGTTTATGGAGGGGATGGTACGATGGGGTGGCCTACTTTGGAAATTGCCTGATCTTTGATCTCTGGCTACTGGTGGTGGATATGCCAGTGGCCTGAGAGGAGAGGGTAGGTGGGGTGGGTTCTGGGGTATTACAGAAACTTCTTCCTTGGGTGCCTGGCTGGTGAGACTTGCCCACAAGCTCAGGGTTTAACTGATCACCATATTTGGGACTGGGAAGGAATTTTCCTCCAGGGCTGATTGGCTAGGGCTCTGGGAGTTTTTCATCTTCCTCTGTAGCATGGGGCATGGGTCACCTGCCAGTGAATTCTCTGTATCTTAAAGTCCTTAAATCCTGATTTGAGTGTGCTGAAGTGGAAAACCTCTCTTGGGCTGATTTAGGATGTCATAGGCAATATCCCAATTTCTCTTCTGTTCCTGTATTCTAGTGATGGGACCCTCTGAGGCTGGATTTGGGAGCTGGCTGCACAGTAATTTGGAGACCTGGGCTGGACTGTGAGCAGAGGGGACCCTGGAGTGATTTCTGAGTGGCTCCATCACACTGGGACTTCAATAACTCAGTCATAGCTTAGAGGCTTATTGCAGGGGTGGACAGGTGAGGTCTTGTGGCCTGCATTGTGCAGGAGGTCAGACTAGATGATCATACTGGTCTGTTCTGACCTTAGAGTCAGAGTCTATGTGTTACGTGTTAGCTTTGTGTTCTTGAGGAATCAGAGCATAGTATCCAGCCTGTGCCTTCCCTTCACACACACATCCCCCAACCTCTGCTTGAACTGAAAACCAAAAACAGTAGGAAATGGGAGACATCCTTATCTACCCATATCCAAAAGCCATCAGCACAGTAAATGGAGCTTCGTTTGCATTGACTATGGAGAGCCAGGCTCCAAAGCAAGAACTGCACTGAACCCTGGGATTGAAGAAGCTGGGAAGCATTGCCTGATGGGGAATCTCACACCAAAACGAACAAACTCAGCAATTATCAGACCATTCTAGTCACAGACGTGATAATTGATACCCAAAATACTGAGTCTGCCTGACTGTATTGTGAGCTGCTCTGAACCATTACACCCAGCCAGGAATGTGTATTGGCCACGTAAACAAGTCCTTATAAAAAACCTTTACCCACATCCACTGCTAGTGTAGTGTGTGTCCTGTGCAAGTCCTTGTACAGTAGTGTGTGTTCTGTCTAAGTCCTGATTGGATCCTGTCTGAATCCTGTGTGAATCTGGATTGAGTCCTGAGTCCTGATGCTTGGATCTAAAGCTGTATCGTTTCCACTGGGATTTGGCTTTTCTTCCTTGCTGATTGCTGTGGGCGCTTTGTTTCCATCCAGCCTCTGACCCTGATCTGCACAACCTGGAAACTTTCCTGCTACACAGAGTGGTGAGACCCCTGCACCCCCCCAACTTCTCTCTCTCTCTCTCCCAGCCTTTCTCCCTCTTTGTTAATTATGACTCTCTCTAGGCCTGATACAGGAGAATCTAGGTAATATTGTAGCTGGGTGTTTTTCTTTCCTTGTATGTTTATCAATGCTGTATCTGGATATTTTGGGGTATTCTTCTCCTTTTGTAATTATTAGTGCAAGTTTTAGATACCTAGCAGTAAAATGCCTTTTATTATCAAGCCAGTTTCCAGACTCTTCTAAGACATCATTCCCTTTCCTTTGTGGTCTTGGTTTCTTTATATCACCTTGCAGCAACCAAAGATCCCTGTAATGCCCACAACCCGGTAAGGTTTGCTCATTGATAGGGATAGAAGCCTGATTGACTCCAGAGGCATATAAGGGTGACAGCTGAAAAGTGCTGTTTTGACCCAGCCTGATTGAGTCCAGGGGCACATAAGGGTAGCAGCTGAGAAGTGCTGTGTGACCCAGCCTGCTCAAGATCCATAATCAAGCCCAATTTGGTGCGGTACAGGGGCACATAAGGGTAGCAGCACAGAAGTGCTGTGTGACCCAGCCTACTGAGTTCAGGGACACATAAGGGGTCAGCTGAGAGTGCTGATAGACCCGGTCCGCTCAGACGCACCTATATAGAAACACAAGTGACACAAGCAGCACACTAATAGAATTACCATCTTCCCCAAAGAGAAAGCAACCCTAATAAATGAGCATACCCTGAGTTGGTGGGCAAAGTTGGTAACATATGAGTCTATGAAATAATATCACAAGTTGTCCCCCCCGATCCAGCCAGCATCATGCAGCCTGCTAAGTGGATCTATGTGCATATGGTGTAATCTAAGGAGACTTACACTTATGTAACTCCAGCCATAACAGCATCTGGGTGCCACTGACAGAAAGGAAGGATGGTCCAGTGGTTAAGACACTAGCCTGTGATTTCCTGTTTGACTTTAGCTGCTCTGTGCCTCAGTTTCCCATCTAGCTGATGGGGGTGGGGATAGCAATGCACTGCCTCCCAAGGGAATCGTGAGGATAAGGCCACTGAAGATCGGTGATATTCAGGTGTTGTTCCGAAGGAACGTCCCACGCCACATCTGCTTTGGGCCCGGGAGGTGCCGTCCTGAGCCACACAAGCCCTGTTGTGGCCAGTGGGTGGTTAGACATTGGGCAGGGATGTCACACTGGTAGTTTCCCCTAGTGCTGTACTGATCCCTGCATCAAAATATTGCTAACTATGCAAAAGGTAGGAGGAGTGAAAAAGCTGACGGCACCAGTCACTTCTCCAAATCAGAGAGATTACAACTCTGGAAAAGGGAAGTGGTGCTCGCCTGGATTCCTCCCCAGGCCTGAGATTAAATCACTGTCCCTGGGGTTGGTGAAGGCAGATGCTGTGTGCTCTGGTCGGGGATCTCATAAGCTAGCAGCTCTCTCCTGGGGACCGTTCCACAATAAGGTAACATTTCCTGCTTCTCCACACCATGCTTGAGGCCCCTGGCTGGGGGGATGTAGTGCCCTGGTTAGCAAAGGCAGGGGATCTTCCTTTTTTGAAGAGCTGGAATCCTGGCTAAATGGGGTTTAAAATGCAACACAGCCATCTTGCAGAGGTTGAATGAAGCCCAGTACTTAGCTGCTAGGATGATGGGTAGCTCAGAAAGCCAGGGGGGTTACAGAGACGTGAATCCCATGCAGAGATGATTTGAGAGGATGACATTCATGCCCCCATAGGATCAGATTTAAATCTACTGGTGCAGGATTCAAAGGCACTGTTTGTTTCCATGTGACTGCCACTCTACAGCCAACCCAGGTCCTGCCAACAGGCTCCCAGACCCGACCCTTAGCATAGATGGTCATTGAGTGACTGGGAGGCTTCCTCGCACTCCGGGCACCAAGGCACCTACTGCAAGTTGTCCTTGGCCAACAAATAGCTTGGTCAGAGAGGTGCGCAATCAAAATGAACAAACTGGTGATAATAGTTGGCCAGTCCCATGAACAGCTTCTCCTGCCCCTTCGTAAGAGGGGCTGGAACTTTCCCACCAGGTATGCATCTTACTTGGTCCCTCGGTGTATCCAAGGTAGATGGTCTCCTGCCATTTGATCCAGCACTTTTTGGGATTCGCAGTTAGTGCTGCAGCCCAGAGACAGTCCCCACTTGGTTCAGATGGTCCTCTCAGTGGCAACTCTAGATCACCATGTCATTGAGGCACTCATCAGCGTACTCAGTGCAGGGCTGAAGTCATTAGTCCATCAGCTGCTGGAAGGTCACAGGGGCACCATGAAGAGCAAAGGATGCCTGGGTGAATTGGTAGAGCCCACTCCGTGTGGCAAAGTCTGTCTGTTCCTTTAACCAGGGGTCAAGTGGGACCTGCCAATAGACCTTGGTAAGATCAAGGGTTGTGATGTATTGGGCCCCTCTGAGCTGGTTGAGCATCTTCTTAAGCTGGGGCATCTGGTATGCATCAAATTTGGAGGCGCTGACCTCTGAAATTGGTGCAGAAATGAAGAGCCCCATCCAGTTTCAAGACAAGCCCCATAAGGCTGCACTGTTCGTTCTGTGACTTCTGAATAACCTGGTTTGCCATCACCTGGACCACCTACTCTAGCATCTCCTGCATTTATCGTGGGTGGGGTCTTGTCACTACGCAAACTATCTCCCCCAGGTTCCTCAGGATGGCAAGCTGGACCAGGGTGATCTGTCCTGGCAGGGCCATGAAAGTCCTGGGAAAGGCTTCCAGCAGGAACTTGGTCAACTCCTGTGCTCCTCTATGAGAGTGTCTCCAGGCAGGGGCTCTTTGGACTCAGTGGCCATGGGGACCTGGGACCCCAGATCTGCTTCTGAGAGATATGGGGTGATCAGTAGGTGCTGCTGCTCATGTCACAGATTCAGGTGTTCCCTGGTATATCTGCTGCTTTTTCTGCCTGTTGGGCTGCTGGTTCTTGTAGGTGATGGACCTCACCTGGAGGATCACCTCCCAAGAGCCATGCCGTCAGGCTAGAAGTTTGGACTCCTCTGAGGGTAGTCAGAGGAGAACACATTCACTGGGTTCAAAGGTCTGAGTTCGAGCTCCCTCATGCTAGGGTCTCATCTGCCGCCCCCGGGCAACCAGCAAATTCTCCTTTTTCAAGTCTCCAGCTTGAGCCAGGCTGTCTTTCAACTGCAATGCATATTGCAGGTGACCCTGAGCCATTGACAGTAATTGTTCCCACCTCTCCTGCCTTCGGTCAAGACACCACCAAGGCTGGCGACCTAATGACAGCTGTAACGGCGAGAGTTTCATGGAGGATCGCAGCAGCTTCCTGATAGCAGCGTAACAGTGGGCTTACCCGCTCCCACTGGCGCAAGTCCTTAGGTGGGAATTTACATAATGTGCCCTTGGGAGACCAATTGAACTGTTCAACCAGCCTGTTGATTTGGAGGTTGTAGACAGACATCAGCAGCTTCTTCATTCCCAGGAGACCACAGAACTCGTAGTGTAGCTGAGATGTAAAGTTTGTCCCCTGCTCCGTAAGGATCTCAGCGCTCCAGCACGATGGTCTGGGCAGTGGTATGACTAAGCTGCATGGCTTCAGGGAGGTGGAGGAGGTGATCCATCACAACCAAGAGGGGCCCGTCAGGTCCATTGTGACGCTCTCAAAGGGGGCCCCCACTGCTGGCAGGGGGATCAAAGGAGCTTCCCGTACCCCTTGAGATGCTACAAGCTGATGCTCCAAACATTCAACTTTGTTCTTCTTGACATCTCAATGAATTTCTGGCCAGAAAAACTGGGCCAAGACCTGAGTCAGGGTCTTTCCCTGCCCTAGATGGCCAGCTGCAGTGACATCATGGGCTGATTTCAGCACAACCTGCCTAAGCACTGGGCACAAATAGTTGGGAGTTGGGACCTTGGATCCAGGGGTCTCAGCTGACCCAGTAGAGGTTCTCCCTAGTCAGGTCAAACCACAGCCACACGGCTGCTCACTGCTTACGGCTGCTCGCTGTCACTTTCTCCTTGACATACATCAATTATTCATTGGCCCAACTCAGCGTTGGCCCTCTGGTCCCTACCGAAGCTGGCCACTACAGCCAGGGATGGTTCCCCAGCTGGCGAGGGAGATTGTGTGTCTCCCTCTGGGGCAGGGAGGCAAATCATCTGGCTTGGCCCTGCTGGGTCTGTCACCTTCATCCTCAAGTGGGTCTCACTTAAGGGCCATCAGCACCCCTGGGTCCCAGCAGCTCATGGCTACAGGACTCTGGTGAATTCAGTCAGTCCCACCCAAGAATGACAGAGTTGGGTAACTTTGGGGCAAGCCCCACTGTCATTACCTGTCACTCCATCTATGGTTAATCAGCCCCAGGCACTGGGGAAAGACTTCATGACACTGTGGGTTCAGAGAAGTTGGATTTTGCCCATGCAGGGTCAATTTCAGAGGCAAGTCACAGGCACACTAGAGTCTACGGGCAGCCTGAGTTCACCAGGGTGGGAACTTGTTTCCTGCCGAGACCCACCAAGACAGACACCTTGGCAGCAGGATGCTGGTGGGTGCAGGACTCCCCTGTTCAACCAAGCCAAAGTGCAGTCCATAGCCACTCCTCATCACCAGAGGTGTCTGAAGCAGCCGCAGACAAAAGAGGGCCCAACCTCTGAGGGGCCAGGCCAGGTCTTGGTTTTTCCTGAGTGCCCTGGTGGTCTTGGGTTCAGAGGTCTCACCAACACTGCAGCCTGGGGCTCCCCAGGATGCCAGTGTCGCCTGTGGCAGGTGGCTGCCACTACACCTCTTGTCACAGCTTGGGACTGGCTGAGCTTCAGCCTTGGGGCTGGGGATCGTCTCTGAGCCTGGGGGACCCCTGGCCAGCGCAGTTGCTGAGGCTTCTGGCACGACTGGGGTCTCTGCAACCAGAAAGTCCTTCCCTGCTGCCTCAGGGTGGCGTGTCAGTGTCAAAGAGCCGAAGCCTTCCCTTGGAGTGGAAGGACGTGGACAGCTTGTTCAGCCACATTAGGACTCCTCTTCTCCAGGAGCTCTAGGACGGTGGTTATTGCATCATGGCCGACACAGTCCAGCTGGGGCACCCAACCCATAGAAAGCAATTATGTGTCACGGGACTCATTGTCGCTTTTGCTGAAAACAGACCAACTTGGTTACCCCTCTGAAACCGTTCCAGGTTTCCCTGCAAAGAAGACATTCCTGCCCCATCCATCCAAACCCAATTGTGAAAGAACACACAACCCCCCCCTTCTTATTCTGCGCCCCACGCTGCAGTCATGAATCCCTAAAATAATGTGGGCAGATTGCCAGGACTTTGCTGGTGAGCAAGTTTTGGGATTTGCAATGGCCCCGAGGGACTGGAGAAACTGAGGTTTCACGTACCCTACAAACATGGAGGTGTTGTGCACCTCAGCAGCATAGCAATGGCCGGCAGAGTGCCATCTGTGAAATCAACAGCTCCCTGAAGTTGCTGAGGACTTGGGTTTCTCATGCTGAATGTGAAGGATCTGGCTGAATTAGCTTACAATGGCACCTGAAAATCCAGGCTGTTAGCAGAACGACTTTGTTGGGGCTCAGCTGAAGTTCATTGCCTGGCAAGCACAGGTTCTCAGTGATGCCAGTGATCTGTCCCATGTCCGGTTTGTTGAGGAGAGAACCGTGGAGGAGCTGCTGAGTTCATGGATGTTGGAGAGAAAAGGACAGGTCCAGAACAGGTTGTGACCGGAGGAGCAACATCTCCTGAGGGGAGGAGGTTCCCCAGGCTCTGGGGAGGTTTTAATTGCCATGAGCTGGGTCTCTGCAGTAACAAAGGATACAGACCTGTGGGTTCGGACTGAGCTGACCTTCTTCATGTGGCAGCAGTACCTAGAGACCCTGACCTAGATCAGGCCCCATAATGTCTGTGCAGAGCCCAGCACATAGTGAGAGACAGTCCCTGCCCCCAAGGGCTCACAATAATCTCAGGCTGTGTGGTCTAGTGCACACAGCACTGGCTTGGGATGCACAAGAACAGGATTCTCTTGCTAGTCTGCTGGGGGGACTTGGGCAAATCTGTGCGTTCTCAACCTCAGTTTTCCCATCTGTAAAATGGGGACAAGATTACTGCTGTCCTTTGTACAGCACCGGGGATGAAAAGAGCTAGGCATATTTTTATCAAATAAAACTGACAGTGGGACAGGAAGCAGAGGCAAAGGGGCACACAGAATACCATTAGCAGAATTAGGGGTAGCACCTAGGCCTTCTGTATCTCAGATTAGTGCACTATCCCCTGAATCACAAAAGCCAATGCCACTAGGGATGGGTCAGAGACCTAGGTCTAAATGTCCATGAACATAGAGGGGTGTTCAAACCCACCTCCCGAATGTAATTTTCCAAATGGTTCCTCTCACTACAGGCCTGGGGTGCCTGTCGGAAACGTGACCCTGTTGCACAGGATCCAGCACTTCATAAAGCTAATGAGAGAAAAAGAAACTGTGAAACCAGGGCAGATGCAGAGGAAATGAAACTTATTGAAAATGTGTGCGTGAAAAACTGACCCCAGAAAACAGATGGGACATTGCAGAGACACATGAGAATGTTAGCTTCCTTCTTGGCTCTTGCCTCACCAGTTATTTTAGGTTCTCATCTGAGGCGCACCATCAACCTGTTTTAGTTCCGTAATTTAGTGGATATCTTCGTAGCCAAGCTGGGACAAATGGGTAGAGCCCCCCCAGTACCTCATCACACTGTTCCCAGTCAGATGCCAGTTGCTAGAGGGCCATGAGAAGATGGACCATTTTCTAGGTGAGAGCCCCGGGAGGACAAGATGGTAATGTGAACGGGTACATCCTGACCCAAGCACCAAGAGTTTGCACACTTGAGAAGGCTGGAAAATGAAGACAATGTTTGTGAAACCATTTTGAAATTGGTAGCAAAAAGGCTTGTTAAAATTTTCACATTTTGGAAAATGTTTGGCCTACAGATAAAATAAACTAAATCATAGAAATTTTCCAGAAAAAAACAAGTTGTCTCAAACTAGGTAACATTTTCAATCTGCTGCACTTTTCAAGTTCTGAGTGAAAGTGTCTGTTATTGTCCCCTGCAAGCGACTGGCCTGCGTGGTAGATAAAACCTGTTATTTCTCTGTCAGCCTCAGGCCTTCTCTGCAGCTCTCAGAGCCTGTCTTTGGTGAGTCCCCGAGTGGATGGCACTAGATGGTAGCTGCTCAGAGCAGCCCACAGGGACCCATTTGCAGAGGAAAGTAATCATGCACTTTCCATTACCAGAGTGTCTGAACACCTCCCAGAACTTTTGTATTTACCCCACAACAGGGGAAACCAGCGGTTCAGCAGGGACTTGACCTTAGCTGTCCCAAGTCCTCAAATAGCTCCCTAACTGCTAGGACATACTTCCTCGCAGACTCCCAGCCCTCCTATTCTCAAGAGCTGGGCCAGACGAGGCTTCGCTTATCTCTGCCCCTTCCAGACCCCTGTTTTAAAACCTTATGAATACAACAAAACAAACAAGGAGTTTTAAAGACACACAAATTTATTTATCGCATGAGCTTTCGTGGGAGAAAATCCCACTTCATCAGGCACTTGAAGATGGGGAACTCACAGAATGGGAGAAAATAAATGTGGGAAAGTGTAAGTCATAGGACCAGGTCAGACTGTTACAGCAAATAAGATTCAACAGGTTCTCTTCTCCTTACGTGCACTAGATGGTGCTCTTTCGACAGATTACCACACGGACCAGTGACACCCAGGCCTCAGGAGCCAAAAAAACCATCAGCGTTCCCCAAAAGAGCCACAGGAGAGCTAGTTCATTGTGTCATTTATCATCGTGCTGTATATTGATATTTAACCAGTCTGGTGGGGGCAACATTCAATGTGTGCCTATCGATAATTCACACAGCAAATAAATGAGTGTAAGTTGATCAATTAACTGGTTAATAATATAATACAGGGGTTCTCAGACTTATTTTGCTGGGACCAGTGGCGTTGCTAGCGTTGGGCATGCCGGGGCACGTGCCCCGGGTCCCAACGCTGGTGCCCCGGATCTCCGGCTCAATCGGGCCGGGGATCCGGGGCCCGATCCCCAATCAGCTGCGGCACCGTCCCCAGCCGGGGATCCGGGGCCTGGCTGGCTGCCCGGCAGGCCCTGCCCCTGGACAGGGATAGGGCCAGAGGGGGACCATGCCACCGCAAGTGGCTCGGCCGCGGCGCGGCCAGAAGCAGCTGCTGGAAGCCAGGCCTGTGCCCGCGCCTGCAGCGGCAGGTGGCAAGGCCCCCGATCCCTGGCCAGGGACGGGGCTGCCCGTGGGGGATCCGGGGCCCAGCTGGCCACCCACAGCCATGACAGCCCCGTCCCCAGCCGGGGATCGGGGGCCTGGCCGCCCACTGCCGCTTCTGGCAGTGCTGCGCCGCGGCCTAGCCACTCGCGGCCGCGTGGCCTCCCCCTGGCCCTATCCCTGGCCAGGGGGAGAGGCCTCTCCCCAGGGGGCGCGGTCTGGGCCGTGCCCCGGGTCCATTCCCCCCGCAGCGAGGCCTCTGGCTGGGACCCCCTTTGAAAACAGTTTAGGCTGTTGTGAACCCCCCAAAAGTGAGCATTCCCCTGCTGCTGTGCATGGGGGCTGACAGCTCGTGACCCCCCATAATAACCTTGCAGCCCCTTGAGGGGTCACGACCCTAGTGTGAGAACCCCAATGCAGTCAAAGCAATGTGATTGGTTAATAACTTAGCCTGGTTAATAAATCGGTCACATCATGCGCTACAAAGAGCCACAGGACTGAAAAGCTGCTTGTCCTTCTGAAGTCTCCCCTTCAGTGTCAGAGAGACACAACCACGGCCCATGGCTCCCACCTTGCACACATGGCACTCTTAACCAGGACGGCTTTGTGTCTGGGGGGGCTTACACTGGGGGTCCCATCCCCACAGTCATGGGCAGCACGACGTGAGGAAGCCTGCCCTGGTGTTACTCACCCTGAATCAAATCTAAGGTTAAACAGAGGCCTCCAGTTTGCAGGGCCTTTGATCTAGCCCCATGTGCCCGCAGCATCCTTTTCCAAATGTCTGACTGTCCCACGGCCTGCCACCGCATGATCCTCTCTTGTCTGTTCCACCAGGACCGTCCAGAGCGTTATGCAACAAGACCTGCCATGTCCTTCTTGCTGCTGTTTATCTTCCTGGCTGGTCCTGCCCTGCAAGGTATGTAACAGTGCCCCATTCACAGGGGCCCCCAAAGGACTTGGGGGGCCTGGGGCAGATTTGATGTGACAGACCCCCCTCACCATCCCATGCATTCAACTCATACCACTTCTTCCCACCCCAGGTCTTCACTTAGCTCAGCTCACTTCGGTCACCTTCCCAATTACCAAGCCCCTCTTGCTTTACCCAGCCCAGAGCTGTAACTAAAATATTCTGCACCCCTTACAACAGCTGGTGCCTGGGGTGAGCAGTTCGGAGCATGCCCCTTAATGGAGTGGCTCAATGGAGCTGCTCTGGCGTGCCTGGAGCAAAGCCCCAAAGCCCCACTCGCCCCGCCGTAGGTATGGCTCTGGCCCAGCCCCAGTGTTCCCCAGGACGTATAGAGTCAGAAGCTGAGGTAGGGGCTAGGGCAGCAGGCCCCCTCTTTGGTGGGAGCCTGGGGCAAGTTGCCTCTGTGGACCCTCCCACCCGTCCCAGTGGGCCCTGTCTGTTCAGCCCTAATGATTCGTTAGCACCCGTCTGCCTGCAGCATCCTCTCCACTGTCTCCAGCATGGCAAAGGGGCCTGGAGGATTTTCTCTCCCAGGTTCAAGAGCAATCTCTAGCAGACCCCCTGGGCACACTCCTAATTTGCACCAAAATGAGACACTGAGCATTCACCAGTCCCCGGGCACACTGCAAAAATCAATTAACTCTTCCCTTTGCAGCATCTATTTGTGTTGCAGCTGTGCCTAGAAGCCCCAGTCCTGGACCAGGAGCCCAGGACTCTAGGTTCTGTGCAGACACAGGGCATGTCAATAGCATCATTCCCCACAGGTAAACTGAGGCACAGAGACAGCACCCCACATTTCCAGCCTGGCCACTGATTTTGGAGGTCCCACTTGCGGGCCTGACCTGCAGAGGTGAAGTGCACCAGCAGTTCATAACCGGCTGGATTCCTCCCTGGGACGACTCTGGCGCCTCGAATGGAGCCAGCCCAGGGGTCCATCTGGGTCACTGACTGCCTGGAAGTGTGGCTGCTCTGAAAGTCTGGGCAGAAGGGAGAAGCTCAAGCCATTGCCCTACACACACATGCCCTGCATACAACTGCCACCCAACACCTAACACACACACGGACACACTCCTGCTCTATACACACCCACCCACACATACTCCAGACCTTTCCCCAGACCTTTCATACACAGCAACCCACTGCCCTACACACGTGCCCAACATACACACACGGACACGCACACACTCTCCAGCCCCCAGATCCTTCATACACAGCCACACACATACCACCACTGGCCTACACACACGTGTGCCCTATACACACACACACACACACACACACACACACACACCTCTACACACTCCTGCTCTACATACCCACACGCACACATACTCCAGCCCCAAGATCATCCATACACAGCCACCCACACACAACCCCCTGGCCTACATACACACATGTGCCTCCCCCCCACCCCTACACACATGGACACACTCCTGCTCCACCCACCCACAAACATACTCCAGCCCCAGTCTTTTCATACACAGCCACCCCCTCCCCTACACACACACACACACACGTGTGCCTTGAATATGCACATGCCCCTGCCTCACACACACGCACACACACACCGCCACACACAGCAGGAAGAGAACCTTCTAACACTTCAGCCCAGGAGACAAGCCCTGCTGGCAGGAGGAGAGGAGCGTGTTGCTGATGGAGTCAGCAGGTTTGCTCTGCCCTGCCTGACTTGTTCCCACTGTCTGTCTGTCTGTCCCCCTCTGTCTAACACAGCCTTTGGCTCATGGTACGTCACCTACCCTGAAAACCTGTACGGCGTACAGGACTCCTGCGTCCTGATACCCTGTACCTTCAGCTACCCCAGCACAGTAAGTGCCACAGAAGGCATCGTGGCCATCTGGTACAAGGACTACGATGCCGAGCGCACCACGATCTACCACTCAGAAACCCCCAGCGAAGTGGGCAGCAGGTTTCAGGGCCGCACCGAGCTGCTGGGAGAGCTGACTGAACACAACTGCACTCTGCTGCTGAGGGGCGTGAGGAGCGAGGACAGCGGCAAGTACAGCTTCAGGTTTGAGATCAAACAAGGAGACCGGTGGTTAGACATGCGTGGAGTGATGCTGACTGTTACTGGTGAGTATGGAGAGGAGCTAACCAGAGTGTGTGAAATCGCAGCTACTCAACTGTGTGTCATAGGCCCTGTAGGGCTGCCAGCAATGGGAGATGCTTCTGTAGCTGGAGTGCTCTTGGAGCAGCTGAGTTCAACCCCCACTGCAGTGAATGTCCCTGGGTTAAGTGCAGCGATGAAGAAATAAACTGGAATTGCAATTATTCTATTGCAGATACCCCAGAATATCCTGTTCTTTCCATCTCCAGGTGCACCCAACAGCCCAACCATTGCTGCCCCTGAAGATCTCAGGGAGGGTGTGACAGTGAACTTCACCTGCTCCAGTCCATATGTCTGCCCATATGACAGCATCTCTCTGCAGTGGAGAGGCTATAATACGCTGGTCTCAACTGTGGCCGGGGCAGAGCTCCTAGACACTGGTGGAGCACTCAGCCAGCAGACTCTCACTACCAGCTTCTCGTGGCAGGACCACACTAAAAAACTGTTTTGTGACGTGTCTGTTGGCTCTCAGCAAGCAACAGGTGAAATCGTTCTACAGGTGAAATGTGAGTAGCACTGTGACAGATTCTGGAAGGGTAGCCATGTCAGTCTAGTTCAGCAAAACAAACAAGGAGTCCTGTTGCCCTTTTAAAGACTAATATATTTATTTTTCATGGGAGAAAATCCCACTTGGTCAGGTGCTTTGAAGATGGGGGAACTTACAGAAAGGGAGGAAAATAAATGCAGAGAAGTGTAAGTTGTAAGGTCACCATCTTCAAAGTGCTTGATGAAGTGGGATTTTCTCCTGTGAAAGCTCATGTGATAAATAAATCTGTTAATCTTTGAAAGAGCCACAGGACTCCTTGTTTGTTTTACTTTAAAACAGGACTACAAATGGAAACTACAGAGCTAGAATTCATATGAAAATCTGACAAGATTAAATTAGATCTGATAGAGATTTGGGCTGGCTTACTCATTACCAAAGGTGATTTTCCCCTCTTCTAACCTTCCCATCTTCATATCTTTTGTTCCGTACTGCTTGAATCAAAACAACTTGCTTGCTTTGCTGAAAAAGTCTGAACGTATGTTGCGTTGCATTTATATATTCCCCTACATACTGCAAAACAAGCAAGGAGTCCTGTGGCACTTAAAGACTAATAAATTCATTTATTGCATGAGCTTTCACGGGAGAAAATCCCACTTCATCAGATACTTTGTAGATGGGGGAACTTACAGAATGGGAGGAAATAAATGCAGGGAAGTGTAAGACATGGGATCAGGTCAGACTAACTGCAAATTAAAGCAGTTGTTAAGATTCAAACACTGGGAAACAGCACGTATAGGAGGGTGAGGTCCAATCTCCTGTTGTAATGGGAAAAGAATCCATAGTCCCCCTATCTTCAAAGTGACTGACAAGGTGGGATATCCTCCTATGAAAGCTCATGCAATAAATAAATTTGTTAGTCTTTAAATGTCATAGGGTTCCTTGCTTTGCTGAACTAGACTAACACGTCTACTCCTTTGGAACTTGCCTACATATTGCAGTTTCCATTTCCTGCGTCTGATGAAGTGGGATTTTACCCACAAAAGCTCATGCAATTAATACATTTCTCAGTCTTTACAAGTGCCACAGGACTCCTTGTGAGCCACACTGCTTCTCAAGTACTTGCTGAAGGAGAGTTAGAGCCAACAGCTGTTGCCTCTATCCTGCATTGCCCAGGTCTTATAGACTCTAAGGTCAGAAGGGAAGGGACCCATATGATCATCTAGTCTGACCTCCTGCACAATGCAGACCACAGAACCTCACTCAGCTCTTCTTCCCAGCCCACAGTTCTCCTAGTCCTGCCATGGACCCTGACATACAGAAATTAAGGGCCAGATTCCAGTGCGTGTCTGGCTTCTCTAAATCCTCTTCTGAACTCAGAATTCTTCTCATCTTTCAGCCCGAACCTGCTCTGTGGCAGTGCTGTGTGCTTCAGCAGCTGCCCCGGTCCACCCCAGAGCTGGCTGCATTCCTGTCTTTACAAAGCCACACTGGGAATAAAAAAGTGTTCTCACTGATTTGATGATGGGTGCAGGGGTCTGTCTTCCTGGCCCGATGTGTGCATGCTGTTGATGGTGGGGGGTGGGCGTGGGAGCCAGGCTGAGGAATATCTTGTGCAAGCTCCCTGGGAAGAGAGATGCTGCACAAACACGGAGCAGGATGCCCCTTGGAGTGATCTGTCTCTCTCACCCTGGAGCTTCTGTAACAGCCATGCTGACATTTTCAGAGACTCAGCTGAAGCTACGACCTAAGCCTTCATTCAGCCACCTCAGTAAAAGTGGCCAGAGGTTCCCAAGCGCTGGTGGCAGTGCATGGCTTTTGGTGGAGTTAATCCAGAGTTGGCTGGAAGTCCCACCAGGCCAACAGTCTGCTTCTCCTGGACCCACTCAGCTCATTGCTGTATAGACCCTTTCCTCAGTCTCCTTACTTCTCAGAGGTGCAGCTGTCGGTGCCTGAGACATTTCCTCTTCAGATCGCCAGCCAGCTTCCCTATTTAATACTCCTTCATCCTTGTCTACCCACCACTTGCTAATTACAGTTCCTCACTTTCCTTTTAGCTGCTTTCAACGTACACCCCCCAATGCCTTCTGCCCAGCTCTTCCTCTCCACCCACCAGCCACCTGGCAGACAGCCCTGGAGGGCACCGTTCCCCAAGGATGGCTGGTAGCTAGACCTCCCCTTGTGTGCCAAAGGATGCCAGGTGCCATGGAGACCCTCACCTCATCCCTGCACATACTTCTCAGTCTGAGAACAAGCCCCGTGATGCCCTGTTCTTCCACTCGCAGCCTGATGCCTGCAGCCACCTTCTGCCTATGTCACTGGCTTGCCCCCAGGCATGGACCTGTCCAGCTTCTGCCCGCAGCGCTGCTGCCAGAGAGGCCCCAGGCCACGATGCTCAGGCAATGTGGTTAGAAGAGAATGGGTAACCCAGAGCCCTGGGTCTGGTCTCCTGACCTGGAGGATGAGGAAGCTGGCTCGTGTACTTTAGCCCAGTGAGGCTGTGGCCTCTCACAAGGGGACCGGTTGAGGTGGTGTCTTTTGGCCTAGATGGGATATTTCCGATCTACAGACTCACAGAACCACACAGTGAGAAGGGATCAAAAAGGTCCTCAAGTCTACCCCCACCCCCACCAAGATGCAGGAGTTGCTGTGCTGAGGCCATTTTCAAGATATCACAGGAGAACAGCTCTCAGAAATTGATGACTAACTTGCAACAGTGCAAAGTACTCCACTTAGGAAAGATCAATCCATTGCACATATACAAAATGGGCAATGACTGCCTAGGAAGAAGTACTGCGGAAAGGGATCTGGGTGTCATAGTGGACCACAACCTAAATATGAGCCAGCAGTGTATGTCTAACACTGTTGCAAAAAAAGCAAACACCATTCTGGGATGTATTAGCAGGCGCATTATAAGTAAGACACGAGAAGTAATTCTTGCTCTAGTCTGTCCTGATTAGGCCTCAGCTGGAGTATTGTGTCCACTTCTGGGCTCCTCATTTCAGGAAGGATGTGGACAAATTGGAGAAAGTCCAGAGAAAAGCAACAAGAATGATTAAAAGTCTGGAACATTTGACTTATGAGGGAAGATTGAAAGAGCTGGGTTTGTGTAGTCTGGAAAAGAGGAGCCTGAAAGAGGACATGATAACAATTTTTGAGTATCTAAGAGGTTATCACGAGGAGGAGAGAGAAGAATCGTTCTCCTTAACCACAAATGATAGGACAAGAAGCAATGGGCTTCAATTGCAGCAAGGGAGGTGTAGGTTGGACATTAGGAAAAAATTCCTAACTGTCAGGGTGATTAACCACTGGAATAATTTGCTTAGGCAGGTTGTGGACTCCCCATCATTGGAAGTGTTTAGGGGCAGGTTAGACAAGCACTTGTCAGGGATGGCTTAAGAGGGTCCTTGGTCCTGCCACAAGGGCAGGGGACTGGACTTGATGACCTGTCATGGTCACTTCCAGTTTCTGTGATTCTATGGAACAGACTGGAGATGGTGACAGGATACTGAAAGTCCCTGATTTGAATTGAATCAAATCATAGGATTGGAAGGGACCTCATAAGATCATCAAGTCCAACCACCTGGGGCTTGGGCCCAGGACCTTCTGCATATTAAGCAGCGGTGCTAGATTTCCACAAGTGGTACCCATCAGGTGCCACCTATGCTCCACTTTCACTCCTTGCCTGTCCTTTCTTCCTCTCACTCCCCTGCAGACTCCCCGAAAGGCACCAAGGTGGTAATCAACCCCTCCACCAAGAACATCCGTGTGGGGGACACTGCGTCTCTCACATGCAGCGTGAACAGCACTTTCCCCGAGGTCACCTCCTACAAGTGGTACAAGGACGAGGCCGCTGTGGGGAGCCAGCAGATTCTGATTCTCAGGAGTGTTACTCGCGAAGATTATGGCCGGTACCACTGCGAAGTGGAAAATGCAGTTGGGACGGGGGTGGCCGAGGCAGCTGTTCTCTATGTCTTCAGTAAGTATGTGTCACCATGGCTCCCAGGGGGTTGTGTGAAGCTAAGCTAACTAAACCAGTCCTCCATCTAGGCCAAGGGGTCTCAAATTCAAATCACCACAAGGGCCGCATGAGGACTAGTATGTTAGCCCAAGGGCTGCACCACTGAAACCTTTTCATACAGCAATATTGCAAATATTGATAACAACAGTGTCATTGCGGGCTACAGGAAATAGCTTTAGCGGCTGCATATGGCCCACAGGCTGTGTGTTTGAAACCCTGAAGGTGGAAGCCTCAGCCAAACAGTAAAGTTTCCTCCACCCGAATATGACTTTCTGTTTACCTCAGTCCTTTACAGTAGAGCTGGCTGGGAATTTTTCGAGGAATGGCTTTTTAAACCCCAATATGCTGATTCGTTCAAACCAAAACAGCTTGCAACCTGGGGTTGGTTTTGTTGAGAGAAAAGCTCGTTCTCTGCTCTGGTCATTGAAAGAGCAAGACAACAGGAGGAAGAATCACAAGTTTATTGACACTCAGAGCTACTG